>PITA01001883.1:130684-178584 GCA_004023965.1 Spilogale gracilis | reverse complement strand
TTTCTTCCGGAGTCGAGGCCCGAACTCTCAGACTCCAACGCCGCCAGCTCGGCTGGGGGACCTGCCCAGGGAGCTTCTAGGGCACCTGTCAAGTGCTACTTCGTGACCAATGTCCTTTTTGCCTTTAGACCGGGGTCTTGTCTGGATGCTACTAAGTAACCAAAGTTCAGACCAAACCGAGGCGACTTCAGAAAAATTACGTTCCCTGCACAATCCACAGAGACCACAATAGAATACAGCCTGTGTGCCCGCAACTTTCTCACCCACCGCCAAGCTGGGGGAGACACGTGACCGAAGACGCCGCGTCTGATTGGCTGACTCCACTAGATTAGCAGAACAAGGAGCACATGGAGAGGGCGAGAAGGCGAGGCCAACCCACCTGGAATGCAGGTTGGGTCTCAAGGAGGCAGCTGGGGAGGAGGGCAGCTGGGAGCCATCAGCCCTCCGCAGCAAAGCCCGGGCTCACACCTCCCTGTGTGCCAGGCGAGCCTGCGCGCTTTGCCCTTTCCTTTTACTATGCAAGGGGGAGAGATCCCTTCTGGGCTTTCCAAGGGAAAAGAAGAGAAGAAAAAATTAAAAATAAAATAAAAATATAAAGTCTGGGAAAGCCAGGTACAATCTTTGGGCATCAAGGCAGAAAAGACAGAAGTGTGTGTATGGGCTACTCACGAGAGCAAAGTGTGAGAAAGTTCTTAGCTTGTGTCCAAAACGTCAATATGGGTGGAGGGATTTCTGACTTTTCTTGGCCGCTGCTGAGAGGAGGGAGACGCTGGTCATCCTTTTCAGCGGACTCACGTGCCCTTATAAAATGCCATGCATGATTTTAAACACTGTGAAATGTATCGTGTGCACCTTAAGATTTCTTGAAAGGATTCTAATAGCTCCGTTATGAAGTAAGAGAGAGGGCAGGAAAATAAGAGAAATTTTTAAAAGATAGACAAGAAATACTATTTTCACCCAAAATCTGCAGCCCAGGAGGAGACCCCGCCCCCACCCCAGTCAGCTTTACCCGGATTTCATGTACATGAGGAATGAACTTCATTTTAAAATATGAACCCGCGGGAGGCGCTGTACAGATTCAAGCCCTGTAATTAACTACCATTGGCAACCAAAGGTCTCCATTTTGATTAACTTTGTTGTTGGGGAGGAGGGAGTCACTCCTAGTTCAGACTCCCTTTAAAATACCAGGAAATCCAGGACACAACTCTGCTGCTGAAGGAGCCAGGGAAGAAGAAAAGAACCTTTGTAGTTCCCAACTTAAAGGAAGCGTGACCTCAGGGTAAATCAATTCTACGCTCACCTCTACTGCCTACCTGCCAGCTAATGAACTTACTGGGCTTTTCAGTAGACTGGAATGACCAAACGAATTCTGGAATGACCAAACGAATTCCTCCCTGGCTGCATGTAAATAACAGGTCATTAGACAAATCTTGCTGAGGGAAAAAGATGAAAACAAAACCCAACTAGCATTCTCTCTTTGCTGTCATTCTCACCTCCCGCTGGTAGGGTTTATGTTGTAGGGTGCAGGCCCCTGGCTTGTTAATTAGGCATTAATATCTTCCAGGGCCTTACATTTGAGGTCACTGCCCCTATGCCTCAGTCATCTCTTGGTGACAATACCTGTGATTCCCACAGCTGATCTGACTTTCCTGCCCAACACCTGGAGCTGCTCCTCGCCCCACTCCCCTTAGTGTTAATTCCCACCTAAAATGTATCAGTGCAAAGGGCTTTGTAATATTTCCTGGGGATGCTGGAAACAGAAGCAGGCTGAATTTCCCCACTGGCTGACCTCTACCCCAACATATTCCAAATGTTGCCAAAAGACCAAAAAAAAAAATATATATATATATATATCAAAACCAACCCTTCTGCTTAGCTCATTTATTGCCGATAATTTCATTAGGTGCCAGGAAAACCCCAAAATGCAGACACTGAACAACTTTACAATGATTTTTGGATGGAGGAAACAGAAGACTCAGCAACGGGCAGGTGAAGAGGGTCTCGGCATTGGCGTCTGTTAACGGCAGCAGGAAATCTGGCCTTCTGGCAGGTGACTGAATGTGTGTTTTTAGCACTCTATCAGAAGCATCACTTGGTGTTAAGTAATGAGCACTGTACTTTTACCAAAACTCTTTCTTCCTCTTTCCCCCACTAAATGCATAATTTCTTTAAGTCGCCTCTTCAGTTGTGTGCTAGGGCTCACTGAAGATATGACTTCATATGGGGTCATCAGGGTAGTTACCCTGCACCTGTTCTGCTGTAATTAATTGATTAAATCAGCTCAGTAGTCAGCCAGCGCCCACCGAAAGAAAAACAGTAGGCAGGCTATGAAAAGGGGGTATGGATGGTGTTGGTTGCATGGGAGCATGACCTAAATAAACAAACAATAACAAACAATTAGGCGAGTCTACGTAATAAACACTTTAAATGAAATTACCCCCCCCCCTTTTTCTTTGCTCAGCACCAACAAATGTGTTGATGTAATTCGCTTAAGACATACTCGTGGAAGTTGGGATGGATGAGTCCACTCCACATCTGCATAGGGGACAGCATTCTGCTCCTCACTGCCCTGGGGGACGGAGGATGTATGGGAGGAACTGAGTATTTAGGAGCCCCGAGGGGCCTCTAATGAAGACAGAGTCAAGACCAGGCACTGTTCTCACTTGGGCTCTCTAAACGGAGGCACCAAGAATCTGGAACTTACAGTCTGTGTTTCGCATGTCTTTTGTACAACACCTGATTCACCATTTCTGTTAAAACATTTGATGGGCTCTGCAAGGGAAACACGGTCATGACATATTGAATTTTATGTTTGAGTTAAATAGCCGTGCGAAGGCACCCACGTTGACACAGGGCATCAGGAAACCATGCTTGGGTTTTATTTCTCTGGATGATTACAAGCAACATGGGAGGTCAAGTCATACAAAATAAAAACAAGATTTCTGCATACTTCTCCTGATTTTTGTTTTGTTCTGTTTTGTTTGTTTTTATCCCAGTTCATAAAACAAGGAAGCCTTCCTTACATTTGTTTGGATTCATACTGGCGTGGGTACAGTCTGCAAAAAAGCATGTTCGCTCAGCCAATTGTAAGACCAGAGAGAGAGAGAAAACAAAAACAAAAACAAAAACAACTGATGGGTACTTAGAACCCAGGAAGTACTGTTTCTACAAGTTCCATCAGCTTCTCCCACAGGCGACAGGAAAACTACAAACGGGCCTCTCCCCTCTGTGTGTATCCCACCTTCCCTGCCCCGAGGCAGCTCTGTAAGGCTTGGGTTGCATCCAGATGGGTCTTAGCCAATGTCAGGAACATCTGAAATGGGCAGAGCATAGACATGAGCAGGCTAAGATCCATCCAAACCTTCCAAACTAGTGTTTAAGCACACAAGACGAAAGAACATGTCCTGAAGGCCAACTTTCAACGTTGGTGCAATGCAGAGGCAGTTGTGTTAATTCAAGCCGAGGGACAGCCCCTAAGGTGGATTCCAAAGCCACCCTTCGTTAGGGTCAAGCGACATTATCACTTGTTTCCATGGCAAAGATGTTACCATCACACCAACCAGGGAGGCTACCATGGAAAATTTTGCGGTCGCCTCCAGAGACATTCGTGTGAGAAGACCTTCCTTAGAAGGCGCAACCTTGACAAATCGTGCATTTGGGTAGATTTGTGTATGTTAAGCTGTAACATGTGCTGATGGAAAATGTTAGTCAGGATCAAGGGATGTTATAGAAAAGAGAATTCAATCTTTTTTACGATATCGCTTAGGAGGGATATTTTGTAATGTGCCCAAGAACCATAATATAATCTAGACTGTGTTTCTGAGAATAAATGAAAGGTAATTATATGACTCCCCGTATGGTTTGTGGTTTAATTTTCATACTCTAGAAAATTGGCAGAAATAAGCCACAAAACTATACATGGTGGAAATTAGCAAGATAGAAGAAGGCTAGCAGTTCTCCATTTGGGACTTTCACTACTAAAATCCCTTAGCCAAAGCGACTTTCTGAATATACACTAAGTAACTCTCCCAAGAGTATCAAGTATTGAACTTTTCATATATCCGCTTATAATATCTAATATCACGGAGTAACTCAGAGGAATTGTCCTCCTCCCCGCAGATTCCCCATCTGACCAAATGCCTTTCTCTTCCTTGCTCTCAGCTGTCAATCAAGTTCACAGAAGAAATTTGATTTCTCTCCCACCAGTAACCTTATATGAAAAATTACCAGGAGGGTCAGGACTAGTGTGAACCTCACCTTAAAAGTTCATTAACTCTTTACTCAAAATGGATAGTTTCAGTGTAACAAAATCTGCCAGTGGGCCTAGATCATCATATTTAATAGATGGTTTTCAAATTCCAATTATAAAGATAGAGACAAAAGAAAGGAATAAAAACAAGAGGACTAAAGTATTGGTACTGTGTGCACACACGTGGACATTCAAATTAATCCCAAAGGTATAACATCGAGTTAAAATCTATATACGAGACTTTTCAGGAAAATGTTAATTTTGTAGAAGGCTAGGAAAGAAATCATAGTTAAGTATGCACAGTCTGGTTATTCAAGCAGTGTGTAAGTCATCAGATACTATTTTTGAATAATGGAAGAAAATGAGGTTCTGGTTTCCAGCCCTCGGATTCATTGGATCCTTAAAGGGTATTTGCAAAAAGTAGCAATTTGACAGTGTGACTTTTGCACCCTCCTCGGTTTCTCTAGAAATCAAAAACCATATTTCATGCAGATTTCTCAGCAAGCCATTTTTTAATAAAAAAAAAAAGAAACTTCATTCCATTAGCCAATAAGAGGTAACAAGAATACATAAAACAATGACACTAAATAAATATTGGTGTACAAATGTTGGACTAGACTTCTAAACGAAGAGGTTTCATTATTAAATTCACCCTGGGATAGCTACAATTGAAAATTCATTTAAATATCTTAATTTCATTTTTTTTCTAGCAGATGAAAATCAGATGCCTGCCCCCAACCCGTCTCCCGTGCTCTCCTCCTGCCTACAGTTGAAATGGGAACCGGCTCCAAGGCCACATTTGGATGCAGACGTGAGGGACACACTGTGCTTTAAAACGTCACCGATTTTTCCAAATGTGAATATGGAGTAAACTGTTAAGAGGCTAAAATTTTGGAATGTTTACGAGGCCCAGGTAAAGCCGGCCAAGGACCATGGCTACTAGTGGCAAAGGCTCACCCCAAGGGCCTGACGTTCCAGCAGAAGGACTAGCTTTGTGAGGGTCCAGAGAGTCATGCTGGTGAAGGCTAAAGATGTGGGGTTTCCTCAGAGGAGAGCAGGTGCTCTACATCACACCTAAGTAATGGGATGAACACAGAAATGCATGCAAGCTGGTCCCGCATACGATGCTTCACCCACCAGCACTCAGGATCACCATCTATGTTCCACGTGAAATCCAGGTGCTAAAATTACTAAAGCAGGAACCTTTCACACCTAAGGGATTATCAGCATTCCTTGCTTGATTACTCCCCCCTCATGGAAGACTCATCGAAACAAGCACATGCAAATCAGAAATCGAGAAGTACCTCTTTGACTTCAGGCAACAGGGCTTTTCACATCACTGATGCAGAGGATTCCCTTGGGTACCTGATTTAGTAAATATATTAAAATAAACAAAGGGTAATTAATAACCATGAAGAAGGTTTCAAGGACAGTATGTTAAAGGCACTCTAGCTATCTATGAAAAAGGCAAAATTAGACCCAAAGAAGAGGGATTTAGCTCCCCTTGCTTTGGCATCCTGGCCTCAGACCTGCCAGAGGAGGGGTTCACATGGAAGAGAATGAGGTGGGACACAAGATCACCCCCTCTGACGATGGCTCCCTCCCCTGGGAGGCTGAGATAGAGACACTCACGGGCCTGCCAGCCTGGATCAGCTTGGAAGTTGTCTTCAGTTCAGACAACGGAGTCATTCCCGGGTCAGTGTGGGGAGGATCTGAATGGTCTTGGGCGGGCATCTCGCAGGTGGTCACAGACTGCCCATCCCTCAGAGAACCCAACTGGTCCAGCTGCCCCTGGGTCTTTCCTGGGGCCCATTCTCTTCCACCTGCCCCTCCTCCTTCGTTGCTCTGGTCTATTCGCTGGTACCGCGGACCTTAATTGCAAATGTTCTCTTAACAAATAGTAACATTTAGATACCACCTTTTTATTTATTAACTTCCTCTCTGTTTAAATTAGTAGTAGGGAATGCTTAGAACTATGATATGAAAATGAGGTTGCTTTAAAAAAATAAAGTCTTTTTGCTTCACAGTGAATAACAAAGCACAGTAATTCAAAGTAGTTCGTTTTCTATGGTTCAAAAACCCCTTATTGCTATTAGCTGTACTAATGTAAGTGGCAAAATAATTATCATTTACTGTACGGAGTCCAATATTTTCTAGATAGCAGTTTAATAACAAAGCAGACCTGTCATTTCTCCCTATGGTTAGTCACACCATACAAGTTCAGACTGTCAAAATATATTTAAAATCTAATTTTAAAAATTCAACATGGTTACAGTCAATCTGTATACAATGACTGGGATAAACTCGCAAGTCAATCTATTTTTTTTTTCCCCGAGATGGATATTCACTTATTTCTCTTTAATCCCCCACGCTTTTATTTGGATTACTTTATAATTGGTATGAACAAATCCACTACGCACACACACACGTTGAAATCTGTGAGCAGCTAGAACTGCACACAAGCTCTTTCTTGATTTAAATTTTCATTGAGCATAACTTGGCCACTTATTTCGAATGTCCTCTTCCTGGACGGTATAACTCTGTATTAAAACACTTGGATAAACCAATCTGTCCTCTTGTGTCTGCCCAAGATGCTTCAATACATTATATGCTTTCATTCACACCTCTTGTTAGAAATGCCTTGAAAAAAAAAGAAATGCCTTGAAAACCTTATAGTACAGACTACTTTTCTTCATGTGATCATATCTGTTAATCTTTGCTAAATGCATTAATTCTATGCCAAAAAAAAAAAAAAACTAAGAAAGAAATTTTAAAAAGAAAGGAAAAACACATTTAAATTTTAAACCTAGAAGTGTTACCAGTAACATCAATTGTTCTCCATTTGAAGTTCAGACGGCTAATCTCTAAAAGCCAAACAATGAATCTTGGAACACTGAAAAAATAAAATAATATAATAAAAAGAACGAAACAAAACAAAAAATAAAAAACAAATAAACAAAAACCCTTCCCACAGAAGATTCTTCTTTTTTTAACCTTTAGGAACAACACATTCCTTTAGAAATGCAAGTGAATAGTTTAAAAGCTTCAGAGATTACGGAGAGAATATTTCTGTAATACGTTCAAGGCAGTGCAAAAGTGTTAAGCTTCTGCAAGGAGTAGCTACGTGAGATCATATACTTGTGAGGCATTTTTCAATTTTAGAAAAATATTACAAAGCAATAATTGAACATAGGCTTTGCAAAATGCCCCTTTGCCTTCCTGACCATCTCATTGATAGTCTCTGTTATTTTTGGAGAAAAAGAATCAGGCCTCATTAAATGTGATATTTGGCATCTTGCCTGTAATCTCATAAAGTAGATGTCCTTTTTAGATCGTTGGTGTCATTTTCCTCAAGATGACCTCTACTCTTTGGCCATCCGGGAAACCCATCCTGTTATCAAGGCATTTACTTTCAAAGGCCGGGGGAGAGAGATTCTGTTTGCACACCTGAAGGGGGTCCAAAAGCCACTGCATTTTCTCTGTTCTCATCAGCTTCACCTGGGCTAGTCATTGAAGAAGAGTGGTGGGGGCAAGGGTGTCTCGTCTCACATGGGAAGGGGAACAGAGGTTTTCGAGGCAGACCACCGTGGTGTAGTCCAAGCCAGATGTCTCCCAGGGTAGAGCCTCCAGGGATTAGAGATATTTACCTAATGATTAAATAGTGTGTTTTAAATAGCATAGGAACATGCAGTGATATTCCAAGGGAGATTCTTTTTTAAAGGTCCGGGTACCCACACAGTGCAGGGAATTAACATGGACAGTGGGTCCCGAAGATGTGCTACAGAGAGAGGGTCAGTCCTCTCTCTGTGTTGGTGCTGCCCTGCATTGCACCCCGTGAGGGAAGGTTTTATGGGGAAATTGTTTTAAGACAGACATATCAGACTAGGTTTGCTCATGCCTACCAAAATATGGAGTAGACAGTTTAACTCTGTCATTTGATTGCTTTTTATTTCATAATATGGATGCTGCAGATTGATCTTTAAACAGTTTCTCCCTCTACAATGGGTTACTTTAAAGGGCTCCAGAAAGGGGCGCCTGGGTGGCTCACTTGGTTAAGCGACTGCCTTCAGCTCAGGTCATGACCCTGGAGACCCTAGAGACCCTGGATCGAGTCCCACATTGGGCTGCCTGCTTGGCAGGAAGCCTGCTTCTCCCTTTCTCACTCCCCCTGTTTGTGTTCCTTCTCTGGCTGTGTTTCTCTCTGTCAAATAAATAAATAATTTTTTTTTTTTTAAAAGGGCTCCAGAAGTAGGTAGGCAGATAGCAGATCTTAGACAGATAGATAGATAGAGAGAAGGCAGATGAAAGAATATGTTGTATTCATCGATTGCAAATGCAAAGACTCAAATACCATCTTTTAACAGACTTAATCTTAGCATGATAACCATCCATTTCCCCCCATTCTATCAGAAAGGATTTTGGTATAATTTGACAGTGCAATAGTGTCTCAGATGCTGAGACCATTGTTTCAGTTTTAAGATATTTATCTGCACGTTAATGTATCCATCCCGAAAAGAAGGAAAAAGAAAAAAGAGACCTAGTTCAGGAAGTGTGATGTTACTTGACTCAGTGCTGTGCTTGAGGCTCTAAAAAACTGTGGGTCCCAATAATAGAAAGGCCTTACAGGGAGTGGATCCGCTCTGCAAATAGTAGTTTTTAAATGTGTCCTTGTAAAAACAGTTCCTGAGGGCAGAAAACTGGACTAGAACTGTGTTAAAAATCTGGGAATGCAAGCAAGACCCTCATGCTGGAGCTGTTGTCCAAATCCTAATAAAGTTTGTTTGACTGGCTTTCCTTTACAATGAGCATCAGACTATATCCACGGAAAACATCAACCATATGGAGATTTCTACGTTAAAATGCTATCTGGATTTCCTTCTTTCCTTTCTCTTTTTCCTCCCTCCTCTAACCGGAGCTGGAAAACAGAAGGATCCGAAAAATAGGCCAGAAAATTAAAAGAGTAAAAATCAAATGATCTGAAGCAGCCAGTGATGATCTTAAGGCTCCTGGGGCCGCTGAGCGGGTGGAGTGGGAGTCCCAAGGTGAGGGGTGGAGCCTTTTAGGGCTGAACCCGCTCCCTCCCTCTCACCCACCCAGAAGCACTACAGAGCTGGCAGTTTTGATGTCCCCAGGCACTCCACTTTGGCCAGGTCAGTCCTCTTGGAAAATTAAACCAAATTCCAATTCAAATCCGAAGCGCCTGCTGGGGTGTGAGCGCCTGGAGACTGGGGACAGAGAAGGCTGCAGTTGGTGCGGCCACCCCCCTCTGAGGAGGCCCAGAGGTATCCCAGGTCATCTCCAAGAGAAGCCCCGCGGGGGCCTGTGTCCTGGAGCCTGCCAGCCTCAGGGCTGGAGGAGAGCAGAGCAGGGACTGCTGGATGACCTCAGGCAGCCTCCCATTGCCCCCTGCGTCCCTCGCCTTCCTTGCCTGCCCCACCCCGGGCAGCCTGGACACCCAGGGTGGACAGGATGGAGAGCGCACCTGGCTCCACTCACCCTCAGCCAGCGGCCCCGTGGGAGCAGTCTTGCCCAGGGCCAGTGCCTGCCCCCTCCCCCCCCCAACAGCAAGTGTATACGGGGCCAGGACCAGAAGGGAGGGTGTGCGGAGTGGGGGGCAAGGAAACCAAGAAAAGGGCAACCTCAGCATCCTCCCAGCCTTCATCTCCTTCAGTTCAGGCTTCAAGACCCTTGTCACTACCCTCTGCAGCCAGAGTAAACATTCCCAGCCACCCTCAGCTCCTCTCTGGGCGCTGCTGGCCAGCCCTTCCCTCCAGCCCTGCCCTTGTCAACACCTAAACTGAGGCCAGAGTGAATGGGTGCATCCAAGGCTTCAGATGAGGCGCTGCCTTCCTGCCCCAGGGCAGTGACCTCTAACTCTGATGGCTCTGGGTGACAAGGATGGGAGAAAGAGGGGGTAAATATTATGGAGAGGGCACTAGAATGGGACAAGGGTCAGGTGGTCAGAGGCCCAGCACTGGAGCTCAGAACACGGGTATTGCATTTAGGAATCCTGGGGATCCCAGGGTCTGTCAGCCGCCTGTCAGTCACCCCTCAAACAGATCCTTTCTGGTGGATGGTGGGGCCCTGGGACAGACCTAGCTCTGATGCCCAGATTGAGATCCTAAGTGAAGGATGGCTTCTGTTAGCAGTACTCACCCAGCCCCGCACATGGGCCCTTTCCTGTTCTCTGCTAGGCTGGCCTGGTTTGGAATCACCTATTGCCCCCGGATGCTCAGGCCTGCTTTCCTTCTGGAGAACACCCCAGTGAAGGCCTGAAACCCACTACTATGGGCTTCCAGAAGTGGATGGGGTCACAGAACTGGGGCAAATTCTTCTTGCAAAAGCAGATCTGCCCTGCTGACCGATTCTCTCAGCTCAGGATCCCTTCACAACCATCCTTGGGGGTTCTCTCAGAAGAGCACTTTTCAATACTCTCTGCCCACTTCTGTGAGGTTTTAATGGCCTCTCCTATTTCCTAACTGAAAGAATCAACCACAAGGAAAAACCATGTTTTGGAATCTCAGCTGGGAAATGCTCAAGGTTGGTGATCAGAATACTTAGAATAAACTCAGAATCCGAATTCCCTGCGTGCAGCTCACACCCCGGCCTGGGAGGGGCTGGGGGCTGAGGGGTGTGGGGGTGAACACAGAACTATTTCCTCTCCTCCCCTCCTCTTCCCAAATGTCCACAAACACCCCTCCCTCCTCCTCCCTTCTTGAATTAATGCCCCTTTCTAATCATAGCTAAAGATCCAAGAATCTGTGGAGAAGAGAGGAATGTGATTTTGCAATCCAAAGTCCTAATTATAGGAAAAAAAATGTTATTTCACAAAAAGAAAGGAAAAGAGAATGAATTTTGTTGAACAAGGGTAGAGGTGCTCAGTAGATGATTAGGATTTGAATAAGGGACTGTGCATTCCAGTCATAGCCTCTCTGTGGAAAATGTGCTTTGTGAGTTTCTTAAAACTGCCAACACTGAGGCAAATTCATATGAAGATCTGATTTCTGTGTTTCTTTCTATCTCAGCCTTATTACAGCGGGCAAACTTATGGAAGACACACACACACACAATGGGCTTTCGAATTTAAACAGCGTACGTAGACTGTCACGATGCCTAAAACCTCTGGTGGGGCCATATAAACATTGGCATAACAGGTCTGACCATCCAAAACAAGGCCGCTGTAAAACTGCAGACGGATATATTTATACATGCCCGCAACGTTGAGACATTAACAATTTCCCCAGATTTCTCAATTTGGGTTTAAGCTCTCAAATTGTTTTCAAAAAGGAAACACATTCGAGAGCGATGGGAACTGAAGGGACAGTGGGACCTCGTTTGCACCTGCTCCACGGACTGCTGGGTCTGCCTTCAGCCAGTGGGCAAGTGAAATTTACACTGGCAACAGGGGTTATTCCTGGGACTCTTGCCTTCAAAGTCCTCCCCACCCTCCTCTCTTCCTCCCCTCACTTGTCACCGCCCACAGAGGGTGCAGAGAATGGGAGCCTGGGGTTTTGCTGCGCCTTCATGCAGAGCAATATGATTGGCTTTGTTTTTTGTTTTGTCCCTCTCTAAAGGATAAAGATGTTCCTGCATTGTTGCAGGACTGTACTTCTTTATGCTCCGACAATCATGAGACAGCCTGGGGGACTGAAATTCTCTCACCCTGTCCCCTACCCCCGCTGGAGAAAAAGTGCTAGACAGAGCTGGGTTTGTTCAGGAGCTGCGGCAGAACAGGGCTTGGAGAGAATTCCCCTTTTCTGGGGCTGTTTGATGTCTAGGGTTGGAAGATTTATATCAAAAGTGAGAAAAGCAGTGTTATCAGAAGGTGGATTAAGGCTCCGGGTTCTGTTTTAAAATAAGTGCAAAACCAAACAAATCCTGATTCAGGGTCGAGGGGCTGGACCGCGGACCACCTTCTGCACAGATGAACCCTGGACGGCCCGGCCTTGGACTTGGGGCATCTTTCACATTTCGGATGAGCCAAGAGTGAGAACAAACTTCAGGTTTGTCTTATTTTTCTCCAAAGAACAAGGTAGACCCCAAGGCCCAGTTATCCAGCATCCCAAGGAGTAATCAGAAGTGGTGGAAATGAGAGCCTATCACCGTAGATAAATCTTCCCCTAAAAACCAAGACATGTCTTCAAAGGAAGGGGCAACGTGATTCTAAAAAAATCAAATGAAAGTGAATCACAACGGGAAGCCTTGCAAACCATCTAGAGCAGAGGAATTTGGCCTCTCATTCCTCTCCTGCATGTTTACATGAAAAGTGAGGCCAGGAACCTGGCGCCATGTGTCTCCCTGGCACAGAAGTCAGATGGCTTCAGGTTGTCACTCATGTATTTCAGCCTCCAACCTACCTTGGTTAGGCTTTAACTACCGACTGGCAAAAAAGAGAGACACCTGTGTGGCAAGCAGAATTTTAAAAATATTGATTGGCCTAGAAGCCTGGAGGAGTACATTTTCTAAAGCCAAGAGTGTGTGAATACGGAAGTAAGTCGTCCCAAAGAAAGCAAGAGCAACATCAACAAAAGCCTCCCAACATACTCCACTCTGGCAACCTTTGTGTCAGAAGCAACTTGTTATTTAGACAGGACTGTGCTGGGGACACAGCTACGGGGAGGGGGAGGAGGAGGAGGAGGAGGAGGAGGAGGAGGAGGACGCCGCCATGGCCCATGCTTGCGAAGGGGGCTGTCACCCGGCCCTCCGTTCACCGTGTTGTGCAGGAAAGCAGGTGGTTGGGTGTAGGGGAGGTCCTCTGTAGGAACAGAAGCATCTAGAGTCGATATTACTAAATAAGAACTACGGGGGTAAAGGCAGAAGGGAGGAGAGATCAAGGGTGTTAGAATCTTGCACTCCATAATAAATAGAGGTATTTGGAGCCACCGGTGTTGAAAGGGGCCCAGACGGTTATGACACCGAGGCGGGTAAACACGGTATCTAGATATCATTTCCTCACCGAGATGAAGGAAGAACCTCTGTCTACTTTGATGTCGATCTATTAATGTGTCAGAGACAGTGTGAAAAACTGTTACACTTTTTTTCCTTTTTTTTTTTTTACACAAAAGAAAATGTGAAAAAAAGTAGGGAAACACAAGGGAGGTGATTTTGTGAATGGCCTAGGAACCTAGAAGTGGAGGAAAAAGCACATGGAGGGTGTGGTTTGACTGACTTTGTATTTCGCCACCCGCTGTTTTCATTGACAGCTATGTCTGATCAATGAACACATTTGACATCATTGATAAATGGAATGGTGGGACTCAGCTAAAGCTTCTGCCGGGGCATCGGCTTGGAGAGGGGGAGGCACGTCTATTTTTCTTCTTCGTAAAATTATCTGCCAGAGAAACAATGAAGTGTGAAAAAGTACTATTTAGAGTATGTGTGTCTGCATAGGTTTCAAAAACGCTAGCTGCTACCTTCTGGGAAACTTCTCTTCGTATAAATGTGCATGAAGATCTCCTTTAAATTTCAGTGGATTTTTAAAACTCATCTCGCAGGTTGAAAACAATGGTACCTGGTTAGTTTCGTGCACCCTGAGGACAGAGGCGCCCCCCCCCCCCACGTGCTTTCCTCTAGATCGGCATCCAAAGACCCTCAGACCACCAGAGGCAGAGTTCACGGCCTGGAGATTATACACCTACTACCCCTCCTCTCTAACACAATCATTTTTCTTTAAAAGGGAGACTAAACGGAAGTCAGGGGCAGGGTGTTCTCTAAGGCTGCAAACAGTAATAATAATAATGATAAATGTTTAATGTACAGTTCTCACATAAATTTCTTTTTGTAAATACACTGTAAGTACACATTGCTGGGGCTTCCAAAATGTGGCGTATCCCACTGATGGCTCCGACTTGCGAGTGGGCTCAGTTCTGTAATTGGAATGAAAGGAATTTTAACACTATTTAGACAAAGACTCAGATGCAGTGGAAAGGGAAAGCCAGATTTCCTTACAGGATTTATTGCTATTTTTTTTTTTTTAACGTAGAGACTTATTCCTACTAAGGTCTATTAGGCAGAATTTAGGATTTCTTTGTTAAAAAAAACAACAACAACAAACAGCACATGTATTTGTGTTTTCCTCTCATACCACATTTCAAAGTTTTACAGTCATGGTTCTATCTAAAACTGCCTTTCGCTAAGGAGTTAACCTTCTCTTAATGCCAGCCACCCAAACCCCATTTTCGCCAGCGCCTCTCTGCTGTCTAATGTTTGGGGCCAGAATCCACTTATTATAGTGAACTGCCGTGTCGAGAGTGCTACCAAAATGCTTCATTGTGGCACAAGTGTCTTTCTCAGGACCTGGCTGCAGTGAGTCCATCCTGAATCGTACTCTGATTTTCAGAACTTGTTTGTCTCAAGGCTTTCCTCTGATGCTGAGCTTTTTGCATAAGTGATCCAGTCCATTTCTGCCCCTTCAGGGGGGAACTGGGTTCTCCTCGATGGGATGAGAGAAAAAAACCCAAAATCTTGGAAGCAGAAAAGAGCTCACTACTAGTGTAGGGGTTTACATTTACTATGAAGACTTTTGCCAAGCAAAATTAAGTGTGGAGTCTCAGGAGTTGTCTCCAAACCGGCACATAAAGGAAGGTCAAAATGCAGTGGGTATGGGCTGCCCTCGCGTTCTGTGAAAAAGGGGAAGGAAGACAGGATGATCAACTGGCCAGAACTCATCCGCGCCGAGCACAACCTGTTTTCTTCAAAATAAGGCCTTCGTTCAGACTTGCAATATTATCTTAAAAAAAAAAAAAAAAAAAAAAAAAAAAAAAAAAAAAAAAAAAAAAAAAAAAAAAAAAACCCAGAATAAAACAAAAGCCATCGTGTTTGGCTATATTTTCAAAACAGTGTTGGTTTTATCTAACATTCTTTTAGCGTTCTAGGGGAAGTTGATTAGGAGTGCAAACTGCATGAATTTGTAACATTAGTTGCACGAATTTATGTCATTTTAAAATAGGTCAACGCTGTTAGTGAAGGTAGCTCAAGACTTTCCAAGTCATCTTTGAAGTTAGCCTGTTGGGGGGTAAATACTGATCAATCAGAGCACAGCCTCAATTCTGTTTGGCTTGTATTTCTGGAGTTAAGGTGATCTGAAATCATTGCCAGTTTGTCTAAGCGGAGAAGCCCGCTCTGCTAAATACTCTAGTGAAATATAATTTAATAATACAGTTTTTAAATTCAGATATGTACGTGGGGTTATGAAAGTAAGGGGTGGGTTTTTCTTTTTCCTATTTAAGATAAATGACCTTCAAAGTTAAAAAAACAAAAAAACAAAAAAACAAAAAACAATCTGATTTGTCCAAACTGTTGATGTTAAGCCGGGTCAGGCCTTGCTAACCAGAAAATCATGGTGTGTATGGGAAGGAGGAAAAATAATCAATTTTAGCCAAAAGGAAAGAATTGTTTATCTTTACCATTAAATGCATATGTGCCCTAACCACCACCTGCCATGACTTCTTTGCCTGGCCCTTTTCTCTCTAGATGGGCTTGCTGCTGGCCCAGAAACTGAGGGCAGTACTGAGAAGGCCCTGAGAAGGGATTTTTGTTTGTTTGTTTTCACCAGAGGGCAATGATGTCTCAACTCACTTGAAAACTGAAAACTCTGGTGGGGGGGGGGGGAGGGCAGGGAGAGCTGCATTTTCAGAGGTCATAATTTACATTTATATTAAATATTGCTAATTATTCAAAGGGACTGGCCTCCCACCTCACAAAACAGCCTGTTTCACCCTAAATTACTGCCTCCCTACGCCTCCATTAATCCTTCCTCTGGAGAAAAGGATGCATTTTACACTTTCAATGCAGTTTTGGGCCCAGTTAAAATGTACACTAAGAAACTGAGCACAGAATCAAAAAAAAAATGCAGTTTATTATTGTAGATTATTCTTTCTCTTGATATAACCAGAATTGAAAATGAAAGAAAAGCACATAGGAACATCACGCGTGGTTAGTTAGTAACTCAAGATATAAAACAATTTTGCACAGCAAAATATGTAAAAGAAAAGTAACTGACAAGATTTTTTTATATTTATTGTGGTAAGATTTACTTTTCATTTTTTTTTTAAAGACAGGATGTCAGTCCCTGAAAATAACATTTACTGATTATTGCCTTTAAAACTGTGGATTTTTTTTTAAGTTACAGAAAATCCAGTTCTGCACCACAATACAACTGTAAAAAAATCTGCATCATCTTAAAACTGTGCAGTAATGCCATTTTTATAACTGCATAAATTTTATTAGCGTTCTAAACAGTTTTGCAAATTTTTTTGTATTATATGCTTGCAGGTTATATCTTAGTGCAATTCAGTCCCAAATACTTTAAATTTGAAAAAAAAAACCATACATTTTGAATGTAAAATACCCCTACAGATATAAATAGGGGTGTTTCCCCTTTAATACTTTGGTTTTCAATACAGTCAGTGGTATAGCGAAGACTACACATACCCAACTTATATTTAAGTTGCAAGCACATGCTGTATAAGCTACTTTTTTTTAAACAGTCCCCTTGCAAACTCTACCCCCCTTAACATCACAACAGTAAACAATTTAGTGCATCAATCTTTTAAAAAATCTACAGCTAAACAGACCTAACTCTTTCAAATTTATCTATAACATTCCTTTATCTGTAGCATACATTTTAACTGGGCTAACAGATTATAAAAACTAGAATTAAATTATATACTAGAAACCCATAGCATTCCACATTTGACAATGACCAAAAGCCAAAAAAAAAAAATATTAAAAATAAAACAAACCAAAAATAACGGGGCAGACTTCTTTTTTTCCTTAAAAAATAAATTTTAGACTGCTTTCCGCAACAGCACAATTTTAGTCCCCAAAGTGGGGTGTCATTCTTATTAAAAAGAAAACATTAAGAGTTCTTTTAATGTTTGCCATGTTAAATTTTTAACCCATTCTGGCATCTTTGACAAGGAATGCCTTCAGTGCATTTACAATAGGAGGCTGAAGTTCTCAGTAACTCAAAGCAGTTTTGGAGCAGATGCAAACTTTCATGGGAAGAAGGCTCTAGGGTGGCACTTTTTTGTTCTGAACTCAAAAAAGTCATGAGGCAATTAAAACAAAAGTATGAATGCCATGCCATAAGTCTTCGAACATCCATTTCCAAGCCAAAAGGAAAAAAAAAAGAAAAAATAATTATACCATACATGTCCAGCATGCAGGCTTTTTTTTTTTATTAATATAATGTCTCTTTTCCATAAAGTCTTTGAAACAGTTATAGTTCATTGTTGCTAAGACAAAGTAGCAAGCATAATAATGCATGAGATGAGAATGAGTTTTTAATGGCAGACTAAACTCTCAGATTTGGCATGATAAGGCCAAAACTCCCAAGTCACACCCAGAAGGTTGTTGCAGGCTTCACTGTGGCAGGTTCATGAGGATTTTTTTTTCCTCTAGTTTAGCATAACAATGCTAAAAAACCCGATGGAACTCAGCGCGCTGCAAGTCTATAACATTTCACATTTTTTTTTTCCTTTGCAAGCTCAATCTCACATGAAGAACTCAGGAGGAGGAAAAAAAAACTTAGATTTTTTTTTCTTTTATCTCTGAGGAGATGGGTGAAAAGGGCGTGAGGGTGGAGGTTGGGAAAAAGGGCAACACAGCAAGCTCCAAAAAGTAAAATTAAAAAAAAAAAATCCAAACAGTAAAACACACACACACAGAAAATGAACACCAGCTCATGAAGTAGAAAGAAAGAAAGAAAGAAAAAAAAAACACAACACTGTGAATGATGCAGGCTTCAAAGGTGAGCATGAAGAACTCTGCTGAGATCTTTGAACATTGTGTGTGTTTATGTGAGGGGTGTAAATAAAAACAAGCTAGGAAGTTATGGAAAATTTTAGATTGGCAATCCATGAGCCAGACATCCATTCCCTCCCCATTTAAAAACAGCCACCACCACCGCCAACTGGGAGCAGGCTGTGTGTGTGTGTTGTATGTTGTGTGTGTGTGTGTGTGTGTGTGTGTGTGTGTGCAGGGGCATCGGGCAATCTTGGCAGGGGAGGGGGCGAGGTGGCGGCGAGCACGGCTCTGGAACTAGCAAGCCCACACCCGAGTCGGACCCCCACGGAGCACTTATCAAGGTGGCTAGCTGGGATCGCGTGTCAGACTCACATGAAAAACTCGGGAGAGGACGGGTTGTCGCTGCTGGAGCCGTTTTCTCGGAAGCCGCTGCTCACCAACTTCTCGTATTTCTCCTTGTACGCGTCCCTCTCGCGCACCAGCCTGGAGATCTCCTGCTTGAGGTGGTCGACCTGCTGCAGCAGCTGGTTCTTCTCGGACTCCAGGACGTGTCTCTGCTGCACCCTCTTGAAGCGGCAGGACTGGGCATAGCCACGGTTTTTCAGGGTCCGCCTCTTCTGCTTCAGCCGGATCACCTCCTCCTTGCTGACCCCGCGCAGCTGCCGGTTCAGCTCGCGCACGGACATGGTCACCAGCTGCTCGTCGGAGAAGCGGTCGTCGAAGTGCAGGCCGCCGGCGGCGTGGTGCGGATGCAGGGCGCCCCCCGCCCCCGCCGCGCCCCCGCCGCCTCCGCCTCCTCCGCCGCCGCCGCCCCCGGCGCTGGCCGGGCCACCGCCGCCCGCGCCGCCTGCGCCACCGGCCGAGGCTGACGCGCTGCCCGCGGCGCCGGGCGCGCCGGCCGTCGGGTGGTGGTGGTGGCCGGCGGCGTGGTGGTGATGGTGGTGGTGGTAGTGCGGGCCCGCGCCGCTCTGCGCCGCAGCGGCGGCGATCACGGCGGACACCACGGCGGCGGCGGGGCCCATCTCCTCGCCGCTGCCGCCCAGGGAGGCGCCGGCGCCGGCCCCGGCCGCCGAGGCCAGCTGCTGCGCCCCGCGAGCGTAGCCATCGAAGCCGCCCTGGAGCTGGTGGCTGTTGCTGATGAGCGCCTCGACTGCGTCCTCGGGGCTGAAGCCCAGCGCCTCCGGGTTCAGCTGCTGCGGGTAGCCGGTCATCCAGTAGTAGTCTTCCAGGTGCGCCTTCTGCTCACTGCCCGAGCCCGGGCTGGGCGCCGAGAAGCTGGGGGAAGGGGGCACCGAGCTGCACGGCGTGCTCATGGGGGTGGAGGACAGCGAGCCCCCGGCGATGAGACGGCCGCACTGGCTGATGATGCGGTCGGTCTCCACCGGTTCCTTTTTCACTTCAAACTTCATCAGATCGAAGTCATTAACATATTCCATGGCCAGGGGACTGGTGGGCAGGTCGGAGTTGCTCATTGCCAGTTCTGATGCCATTCTCCTGCCGCCGCCGCCGCCGCCGCCGCCGCTCCGCCAGATGGGCTGCAGGAGAGGGGCCAGCGGGCTGTGCTGGGTGGCCAGCGGGTGAGCCAGCTTGCCGGGCTGGGGCGCTTCTAGCTCGCGCGGCGGTGGCTGGCCCGAAACCTCCGAGCGCGCACACACCCCCCGCCCTGCCCGCGCCCCCCGCGCCCGCCCTCCCTCCCCCCTGCTCACGCCAATGTGATCGCTCGCTCGCCCCGGCCCCTCCTCGCCTGCTCGCCTCCGTGCGTGCCGAGCCGGCTGCTTCAGGCTCGGGAAGGTTCTCCGCGGGCTGCGGCGGCGGCGGCGGCGGCGGCAGCGAAGCCGGAGGAGCCCGGCCGGGTGCGCGGCGTCCCCCGCTCGGCGCTCCGCTGCGCGCTTTGCATAAGGAGGGCTCGCCTCGCCGGCCCGGGCTGCAGGCGGGGCGCTCGCGGAGGCCGCTCGGGGCTGGAGGCGCGGCGGGCGGCTGTCCGGCGGCGCGGGCCTTGGCACGGGGGAGTTAACACTTCATGCTTCTCGCCTTCTCTTCTGCCTGCTCTTATTATTATTATTATTATTTTCTTTCCTCTCTTCCTCGCGCGCTGTCTCCGTGCAAAGTGCAAGGCAGAGGTGCAGCCGGCTGGAGGAAAGGGAGGGGGGAGTTTAGTTCTTTCTTGCCCTTTTTTTTTTTTTTTAAAGCAAAATAGCGAAGTCCTGGGGAAAGGCAAGGGAGAGAGCAAAAGGGGGGAGGCCGAGCCGGAGAGCAGCCCGACTACAGCTCGAAGATGAAAAAAGATTTTAAAGCCTCAGATCCAGCAAGAAGAGTTTAAAGCAATTGCTGAGTTTTATAGCACTTGTGACGTCAGGCCCAAATGGGAAATTGACTGGTACTCCGGGCCAATGGAAGGCGGCGAGAGCAGCCGCGATTAGCATAATAGATAGAAACAAGGAAACTTTTCGGAGCTGTCAATCAGGGCCCAATCAGCTGACTGTCAGCTGGGACAAGCGGGCTTAACCCTTCCCGCGCCGTAACCTCCCGGGGAGGGAGCAAAGCCCGGCGCAAAGTTTGGTGCGAGAGTGAAAGGGGTAGTCCAGAGGGACTGCGGAAACCCCAGAAGACTGGGACGGCGGTTTGCTTTACTCCGGAGCGCGAAAGAGGCCTGCTTTCCGGAGCGCCGGCTTGCCCTCCACTCGCTCTGCGGGGATTGGCTTGACTCCCTTTCCCTGGCAGCCCCATCCGCGGGATTGTGAATTCGCTCCGCAGCTTCTTTTCCTTGCTCCAGCTTTGGTACCCAGGTGTCTGCCCGGGGAACCTGCCTTCCCCGAGCGTAGCTGCGGGGAATTCAAACTTGGCCCTTTGAGCCAAAGAGCGCAAACTCTTTGTCCCTCTCCCTGGGGCCCGCGCGCTGGGGCTCAGGGGTGCCGGAGGCTCAGGCTCCCGACTGCGCCCGGGACATCGCCTTGCCGGGCGCAGTCGGAGTGGCTCCGGGCCGCGCGGGGAGAAAAGCCCGTTTTATCACCCTCTTTGAAGGAGGGGAAATAAGTTGTTCAGGGGCTATTACGCGCAGGGACTGGCTGCCCACTGGCATCGCGTGCCCTTGCGGGGAGCTAACGCCTACGCGAGTTAACTCCAGTGAAGCTCGAAGCCGGGTCAGCCCAGCTCAGCCCTCTGGCTTCCGACACTGGCCCGAGTTTGGCCTTTGAATTTCATATTCATATTCCTTTCTCTCTCTCTCATTCTCTCTCAAACCCACTCCCTTATGAAATCTGATCCCTGTTTATCGGGGTCCCGCGCGCCCTTTGCACTTCCACACTTCACTTAATTATTTCAGACTTGGCCATGGAGAGGAGCAAAGGGTGTATATGTTGGGGGAAAACAACACCCCAGCCTTCGCCAGCTCCCCTCGAAGGGTTAAGTTTTAAACCGCGGTTTCGCGAACCAGCCCGGAAACCCACTGTGGGGGGGTGGGGGTTGCTTCTCCCCCTCCCGGTTGCAAATGCTAATAACTATTCAGTTTTCTAGGCCATCTCTGTTAAAGCTTCTGCAAAAAAGAAAAAGGAAAGAAAGAAACAGAAAAGAGAAAAGAACCAACAACTGTTTCTAAGATTTTAAAGCGATAGGCAAGTCGGAGAAATCGAGATTTATTTGGGGGAAAGCAAGCGTGAGCCAAGCCGACCCAGCGTTTGGAAGATCAGACCGCCTACTTGGATACTGAGACCGTTGATTCCTCCGATTAATGAAATGTATTTGGTGTTAATCATATTTATTTTACTTTATGGGAGGGGGAGACGCTAGGAGGGAGCACTAAAAAAAAAAAAAAAAAAAATCTGAAAAGCCTGCAAAAGAATCCGAGTGCAAACTATTGTTGGATTTTTACCTCAACAGCGCCACCTTTCGGCAAAGGTCAGTTGAAATTGATCCGTGTTCAGTTTTGTTGATGACGTGAAAAGAAGCTGGTTTCCCAAGGTGGGCGGGGGACTGAGGCACAGAGAGTTAGTTTGACTACAGTGGGAGAGCCCAACCTTGTAGGAAAGGTGCTAAGGACAGTGCTGGCAGGTGCAGGAACCGTCATTCCCTACTGTCTCCTTGATTGTCAACAAAGAGGCCAGGAGACACAGAAACCTTCGGAGTATGATTTTGCTGAGCGACTTTTGCAAGTGAATCCCATGTAACAGAGCTCTAAGCCCCTTAAAAGTGCCAGGATGGATTTTCAACGGGCTTTATGGCAATATCAATAGAATTAAAGTTACTTGTAATTTGGTGATAAATTAGATGTCTCTAGTAAGTATGATTAAGTGTAGTGCTATAAAGTTGTTTATCTGAAAAGTAATTCTCAGAAAACCTGACTTCTGACACTTAGTCATATATTAAGCCAGCTTCTTGAACGTTGCACTTCAGAACTGCTCTCACCCACCCCAAAGCATACTTTACTATTTATAATGAGACCTTAGGTGTCACTCATTGGCTTCTTACACCAGATTAGACTTGTATTAACTTCTCTGCTGCTGGCAGCCTTCGAATCCAGATTCCATAATGAGACGCTCCCCAAAAAGTTTGTAGGCACATCATAACCCTAAAAGGCCAGTGCCACTGGTATTTTCCAGAAAAGTACTTTTTCCTTTTCATTATTGCAGCAGAAATGCTGTTTCTTAGGATAGTTTTGGTTTTATGGGACCACTTTGTAGGGCTGGAATGAAGTATGTCTACTGCTAGTTGGGAAGAAAGAGTGAAGATTATGTCAATATTTATGCAATCTAACAGAATTCTTTTGCTTTTCTCCTCTCAAACAGTATTTTACCTAGTAATGAAGTTAAGAGATTACAGTTTATGTATTCAGAGGAAAATCCACTGCTTAAATTACATAAACATATTATGTCACTTAGCATTGTCCACAGTGATAGTTTTCTGGGGCTTTTTAATCAATAGCCACAAAAACCTGAAGTTTATATTTTTCATGTGAAATATGAATATAAGTGTATTTAGGAAGAATTAATTCTTTTCTTTGTAATTTTTAAAAAAATATCCTTTGCATCACATTTTTGTTAAAAGCTGTAAGATAGGATCCCTGTCTCTCTTGAAAGTATTTTTGGCCAGGAACACTGGAACTGCTACATTTATAAATAAACAACATTTATAAACAAAGTTTGCTAATGACGAAGATCGTGGGATCCAGATTCATGGCGATCCACCTAATTGTTGCAATTATATATTATTTCTAGAAATTAAATGGCCATGTTTGGGCAGCTAAATGTATTATTATCTGCACATTTTTTATGGTTTATTTTTGTACACTGCTGTCAAGCCATGGTATTTTTCTTTCTCTTACTGTAGTCTTTTACAGTCTCCCATTTTCTCTTGAAAAAAAGAGGATTAGAATTATTTTTTAGACATGTAGCAGTAGTGCTCTTATAACTTAATTCTTGTGTTTGTCCTTTTTGCTTTATTATTTAGTGATTCACAGGGGTGTCTAAACATTTACAGTTCTCTGTTAGCGGCGTTTCTTTTGTAACAATTGAGCTCTCTCATTTTAATTAGTACTATTCAGATTTTTGATTCTCTACAATTACAGAAAGGCCACATTTCTTTAGACTTCTTTGCGAACATCGTTTGTTTCACTTCTTCCAAGCCAGTCTAATCCAAATACAATGCGAACTGTGTTTTCTTCCTGCTTAATATCCCCTTGCTATATATACTCTAGTAATCTCTGTAGAACAATATAGAGTAATTTAGAAACCATGCATTTGTCATTATTGACCAATTCAAACCAGTGGTATTAAAGTTTCTGAAAGCAGTGAATATTCACAGAAGAATGTGGAGGGGGGAGGGTATGGGTCGAATCCCATAGAAGATTGCGAAACCATAACATCAAAAACACAATTGTAGTTTCATGTCAGTACCTACAGAAGAACTTCACACAAAAAGAAAGAAAAAAAAAAACTTGTTCACGTCCAAATTATAATGATAAAAAGCTAAAAATAACATATTTTCCCTGATTGTGAATTACAGCAGCTCAGGTCTATCACATCGGAATCAGACATATATGATCTAAAAAGAACAAGATGCATTAAGTATGGTATCGAAACTCTTTGTTTATCCAGGAGCTGATTTTATGGGGCAGAACTAACCAGTACCACTAAATTTCACTATGAAAGCAACTAAATTGATTTGAGGAAAGAGTTGCTCAGAGTAACTGAATGATAAGACAGAGTGTTCTTGGGTCTAGAGTTAGATAAATCCTTTTAACAGTCTTTAGTTAGCAGGGTAAGTAAATCACAAATCACTGTTAGCAGATTCATGGAAGAAAATTAATAGAATCAGACGAGATAATCTGATAAGGGTAAAATTGCTGAGGAAACAGTCTTGCCTCATATTGGAGAATGTGAAACAACAGTCTGATTACTAGGAGTCGTTATGAATAGGTGAATTATGTGCTAAATAATCATCAGAGTAATTCAGCATTTATTAATTCTTTTCTCTTTAAGCAATTCACAGTTGTAAGTTAAAGCTGCTCTCTCTTTGAAGACACATCTTTTATAATTTTTATTAGAGGTAATTTATTATTTGCATTACCTGTATTTACTTCATAATTGAACATTTTGCATTCAAATTTATGTAATGCATTATGCTTGAGAATATATTTCTGCCTGATTAGCATAAATAGTCACTTACCTCATGAATTACTAACAAAGTTTATCTTAAAATATAGGTTTTTTTATTAAGTGGAACACAAACATATGTACAATAAATTCTGATTTTCCGGTGCAGTTAGAGAACAACTCATTCGGTTTTCAGGGAAGCTGGACTGCAAGGGAGGCGAGTAATCATGAGGAGGAAGCAAAATATAGACAAGTGAGATCTGTAGGTCTCTTTCCAGGGGTGTCCTTTAGAGAGAGGGTGTGTGTGACTGTGGTAGGGCACGGAGTGGGGGAGGGACAGGAGAAGATGCCTGGCTCCTCACCCATTGAACCGCTTACTGGATGATTTGGACCCCGGAAGGGGATCCTGAAAGAACCTGCAACTAGGGGCGCCTGGGTGGCTCAGTCATTAAGCGACTGCCCTCAGCTCAGGTCATGATCCGGGAGTCCCTGGTTCGAGCCCCGCATCAGGCTCCCTGCTCAGCAGGAAGCCTGCTTCTCCCTCTCTCACTCTCCCTGATTGTGTTCCCTCTCTCATTTCTCTCTAAGTGTTTCTCTCTGTCAAATAAATAAATAAAATCTTTAAAAAAAAATAGAACCTGCAGCTCATCACACACACCTTGTGAAGAACGGTGGACGCCAGTGAAATCACACTGAGGGCTGGAGCTTTTGTTGATGTTTATTTTGTTTTGGTCTCCCTAGAGCTCTTGCCTTAGAACACAATGCACATCATTTACTAAAACACTTGTTCATTTTGCACAAGAGATGGGAAAAAACAGATTTTTTTTTTGAAGTGAGAATTCCTAGGAAGATCGCCCAAAATTTGCCCCCTTTCTTCACCCAAAAAGACACTGCAGGAGGTGTATGGTAGAGAGTTTCTCACACACGTGAACATTTAACTGAACGGGCTTCTTTTGATATAAGGCAGAGATACTGAATGGCGAGGCCTCTTTCCCCACCCTTGCCATTCCAAATCGAAAGATTAACACATGGCTCCTTTTAATTTTCTCTTTCCTTTTTCGGGGCATAACCATCTCCTTAAGTCCCACCCCCTCATTAGTAACTGCTTAGGGCTCACTCCTCTGTTGTTATCCCTTTTGATCCTACTCCCAGCTTATACCAATGAGGGAATATGTCTTGAAAACATTCATCCCTTCAAAGATGTTTATTGTGCTGAAATCAGAACAGATTAAAAAAAAAAAAACACACAGGGTTGAAAAAAAGGCATCCCCTGATGTCGGGACAGTGTTTAGTGGGGCTTGTGTCTTTTATGCATGATAACTCAGAGGACAGAGAGGCTGTTGCTGGTTTTGGCCCCTCTTCTTACTACACCTGGGGACGGGGGTGACTCGCAGGTCCTGTTCCAGAGGCATTTAGCAGCCGCTGGCCCTAGGAAATAGCTCTGGAAAACAGAGACCAGACTTAAATAATTGTGGGGTTTATCAGGAATACGGTGATGCAGATAATTTCTGAATTTGTGTCTTTCTGAATTTGTTTGGCTGGGGCCCAAGAAAAGGGATCCCTTGTGTCCCTGTTTTTCTATCTCCCTTCTTGGTTGCACAATCCGTTAGGCTGAGCTCTCTCCCGGGCCGTTCTGTTCGCTGGAAACACCAAACATGCTCCACGACCGCCTCACAGCGTCATCCATCACGAGAGCTCTCCTGATCCCACAGAGCTGGGCTACCCCACCAAATAAAAATTAAATTCAAATTTATATACCCTTTGCTAGCTTTTTAAAAGTCATTTTGTTACAGCGATGCATGCTTTTGGCTAAATATAAACATTTGAACGTGATAGACAAAGGAAGCTACCACACAAAAGAAACCACGGACTCCTTGTCCACCCCAAGCCCCTAATCCTGGCCTCAGGTTTTATTACCACCTCTAAAAACTGGGGTCGACGAGTGTATTCTCGTGGGATGGAATCATGGCTCCTACACAGTTCTTTGGCGTGGGCGGCCTGCAACACCTTCACCTCACTGATGCCGAAAAGCAGCTGGAGCCCTTCTCCAATCTTTGGCAGAATTCACCTAATAGAATCTCTGGCTGGGGGAAGCTGGAGGAAGTTTACAGGTCTGACCTTCACACACTCCCTCCATACAGTGTCTGATCAGAATCTGCTTTAGCACACTCTGGCTCGCGAGGCGACATGCAGGGCTGATTTACTAGGCGCAGCAAATACCATGCTTAGGGCCCCTGAAACTATTGGGGCCTAGGAAAACATTTTAATTTTAAAATCAGAGGAGAAGAAATGACTATAATCTAGCATGGCTTGAATCTGTCATTATAACAACAGAATCATAAAATAAAAAAAAATTATGGAAGAAAGAGTCTATAGAAATCAACATGCCTAGCAGCCACAGAAGTCCAAGTATGGCCCCAACAGCATGTACTTGATCACCTCTAGTGACAGGGTGCTCACTACCTCTCACTTTTACCTTCTACCCTGCCCATCTATTTTTCCACAGTTCTTGAGATCATTGGGGAACCTTTCTGTTCATTTGTTTGTGAAGTCTGAAGCCATACCTCCTTCTTCTATACACAAGTCCTGATTTCATACACTCAAAGGCCACATATAATGAGTCCTTACATCCCTCAGGGATCCGGGGGAGTAGAAGACAACCAATCGACACCCTCCCCCTGCCTTTTGCTTTTCACTATAAACAGTCAGTGCCTTTAGCATTGCTTGAATTTCAAGTGCCCCCCTGCCCCACCTCCCGGTTGCCGACTCCAGATGTGCCCTGGTCATTCCCTGCTCTGCAGGCTCAGGTCCTAGAATTAAACCAGGTGCCACAAGCAAACACTGCTCTTTGCCTCCATGAGCTGCAGGCTGTCTGCTCCCCACGCAGACCATAATCTCACAAGGCTCTCTGGCAGACACAGAATCACCAGCGACTCTCTGTGCGGCCCCAGGATCTTTTCTTCCCACATTCCCCCATCCTCTATGTGTGTGCTTACGTTTTTTTGAACCCAAGCACAGTCAAATAGAACAAACCCCAGTAGACTGCATCTCATTAGATTCAGCCTGTTCCCTGCTTATCTAAATCTCTTTGGATCTAGAGCATGCCATCGACTAGTTTTAATTTGCTTCCCCACTTTGTGCCAGCTGCAAATGAAACTGATGTGCTTTTTTATATGACTTAACCTCTCTGCAGCAGGGACCTCCTCTGCAAAAAGGCATCGTGTCAGGTTAGAGGGAGAAGTGGCTTCTACCACGTGAGATCACGTGACACCGCCATCGATGGTTGGCACTCTTCTGCATTTCCTACTATCCCCCGAGTTGTGGTGGCAGTACTGGGAGGGACAGAGCCCCATGGTGCCCCAGTAGAGACCAACCTTCCCAACCTCAATCATTATGCTAACTGACCCTAACATATTGGTCAAGTCCCCTAGTGGACACTGTAAATTGAATGGGCCTACAACCTCACTAATCATCCAGAAACTGCAAATCAAAACCAAAACGAGATGTCACCTCACACCTGTCACAACGGCTAGTATCAAAAAGACAAGAGATAACAAGTGTTGGCGAAGATGTGGAGAAAAGGAGTCCTTGTGCACTGCTGGTGAGAAGGGAAATTGGTATACTCATTATGAAAAACATTATGGAGGTTTTTCAAAAAACTAAAAATAGCATTACCTATGAAATTTATTCGAAAACCCCACTGCTGGGTAAATGTCCCAAGAAAATGAAATAAGTATTTCGGAGAGGTATCTGAGTTCCCACATTCACTGCAGCATTATTTCCATTAGCCAGGATATGGGAAAAACCTAAGTGTCCATCTACAGGTAAATGGATAAAGAAAATGTAATATGTAGCTATAGATACTAATATAAAGGAATATTATTCAGCCTTAAGAGAGAAGAAAATCCTGCCTTTCGCGACAATATGGATGAAGCTGGATGACACTATGCCAAGTGAAATAACCCAGACGCAGAAAGACAAATACTGTGTGATCTCACTTATGTATGTAAAATCTAAAAAGTTTGCACTCCTAGAAGCAGAGATTAGAATGCTGGTTGCCAGGGCCTGGGGTGGGGGAAATGGGGGAGATTTTGGCCAAAAGGTACAAAGTTTCAGAAATGCAGAATAAATACATTCTGGAGATCTCCTATATAATATAATGAGTGTAGTTAACAAAGCTGTATTGCCTATTATTTGCTAAGAGGGTCGATTTTAAGTATTCTTAACACACACACACACACACACACGCATTGAAAACAACAACTACGATTACAACTGTCGTAACCATTTCATATATAGCTATGGCTATAAATATCACGTTGTACACCTTAAATCTATACAATTTCTATTTGTCAGTTTTACTCTAATAAAGCTGATGAAACCCCTAATTGGCCCATTTGCTGATTGGGGATATATTTTTTAAAGATTTTATTTATTTATTTGATGGAGAGTGGGAGAGAGAAGGAGAAAAAGCACAAGCAGGGGGAGCAGCAGAGGGAGAGGGAGAAGCAGGCTCCCCATTGAGCAGGGATCTTGATGTGGGACTCAACGCCAGGATCCCAGGATCAGGACCTGAGCCAAAGGCAGATGCTTAACCCACTGAGCCACCCAGGCATCCCAAGAGGGATAATTTTAAATGAAATCACTCCATCTGGATGTCCTACACACATCCTTCTTATCAATTCTAAAATGACTTGTCATGGTGTAGGCAAAGCTCTCTGTCCAAGAGGACAGATTATTTAGATAATTGTTCAATGTGTCACTTGCTCTGATCTTTGTAAACCTCTGCCCTGTCCAAATATAGAGTCGTTGCCCAAAGTTGGGACCTCAGAGACTAATAAAAAGTAGATGTAGCATAGAAAAACTAAGCAGAAGAATTCTGTGTATGTATAATAGCTTTTTTTGAGATCTGGTCTTTCCTCTCTGGTTTTTCTCTTTAGATCGCCAACTTTCCTGCCGTGCCCTGATGCCAGGTTTGAAGCTGGGAGGCCCCAGGGCATTTTCTTCAACAGGAGAGTTCGGGATTTCTAGTGTCCACCTTTGAGCTGCAACCAGTTCCCCCTGGTCTTTCTTAAAAAGACCTAAATGTGCAGGCTTTTGCAGAATCTTCCCCTCCTGACTTCCATCTCATCCTCAAACCTGGGAAGGAGAGCAGGAGGGCCCCCGAGTTATTTGTGACCTGCTGCCTGTGGTTTCCGTCCTGCCCGAGGGCTTGGGACTGGCCATTTCAGTAGACCCGGCCCAGGACTGTCAGGGCTCTGGAGCCATGGCAGGGACTCTTCAGGTCAGGGTCCCTGGCTGGGGACTTTAGGCACTGGCACATTGGGGTGGGGGAAGGAGGGCCAGCCTGGAGACAGCCTGCTGATTCACCCTCTGACCTCAGCCAGGTGCTCCACGGTCTTCCCCCAACTCATTTTCCAGGTGGCAAATGGACGGGGCGGGGTGAAGAGGTTAACAAATATTCTGAATCGCATGGAGGGAATGTTCTCAGCCCTTTGAGGCTGAACATAGGCTCAGGAAACACGGGCCAGACACCCGCAAATGCAGACAAAAGCTGATGTGCTCGATTGTTGCAGAACCTTGATGTGTCATAACGACAAAGTCTGATTGTCTTTGGGGTCAACGTGACCCAGGGCACCGTGGCAGGGTCAGAATGGCAGGGCGAAACCCGCCTGCATCTCCAGGCCAGGGGATGCTGCAGCTTTAGGTTAATAATGTTTAAAGCCTTTGGTGACAGAGCAGTGAGGGGGAAAAGCGTGGATTTCTGAGCATCGCTGCGGAAGGAGACAGACCGCGAGATGCTGAGCTTTGGCACCAGGCCAGCACAGGTCTGAACCCTGCTCCATGCCGGGTGTGAGATTCGAGCAAGTTGGTTGACCTGCTGGGCCTCATTCTCCTCTGGGGTCCAAGGTGGGGATGGTTTTGTGGTCCTGACGAGCAGGTACACCATGTCAGCCTGCCTCCTGGTAAGAAAAATGGCCCCCCAAAACCCCATCTGTCCGGAGTGCCGAGGCCTGCCCTGATATCGTACACACACTGCTTCCACTTACGGGTCTAGTGCGTGCCAGGGAGTCAGGACCCATTCCCCTCCTTCTGTCTCTTCTGCTCTTGCCGTAAAGCTGTGGTCACTCTTGACCTGGGTGTGGCTCCTCTCCCTCTTCCCTTCTGCTGACTTTGTTCACCTGGGTCTCCTCCCGTCCCCATCTTCCCTGCCCTCCGTCCTATGTCCTGGCTACTCATGACTCTTCTTCACATCTTGGGTTTCTCTTAAAAGCCTTGCTTGTGCCCTTGGGCCCACTTGCCCCTACGGCAGGCTGGTGTCCAGTCTGCACATGCCTTAGAGTCTCATGGTGCCACATGAGTTCTCCACGGACCCTCAGAGAGCCCTGAAACCGGGACAGCACCACTCATCTATCTCCTTTACCTACTACAGTGCTTGGCACACAGCAGGTGCTCAATAAATGTTTGTCAAATGAAAGTGATTAATGAACACCCGGATTCCTCCCCACTTTTTAAAAACAGTTCTAATGCACACAGAATGTCCTGCCAAGTGTCCCAGAAAACAGGACGTTGATGGGGGCAGGGTGGCTGGGTGCTGTGTTGGAACATGACACTCGCTGCTCACTAGCCCAGTCCGCCCAGCCCTCAATTACCAGGATGCTTATCTTGTTCCCTAATTAGCCTGTGTCTTCCCCAGATGGAACTGGGCGGAAAACAAGGCTGAGCGGCACGGGCCCTGGAACTTAGGTGGAAAGCAATAACTCCCTCTGGGATGATTGTGGGTGGATGGCAGGGTGGGCTTAGGGACCTGGGTGTAAGCAAGGTGTGCCGTCTGGATTCTTGCACCGCCTGCTGCCGCCAAAGACAGCCCTGTCCCCGCCTTGAGTCACTGCTGCCTCCCCAGGGCGCCAGACACATGGACACGGTTTTGCAATCTTCCAATAAGAATTCCAGCCTGTCCCCATTTCCACATGCCCAAATCTTGCTCATTCTTCAGGGCACAGCTCCCTGTGCAAGGTTGCACCTGAAGTTCTGAGCGTAGTCGCTGGCATCTAATGGGCATTTGATAAAAACAGGTGTGAATGCAATGTCGGTGCCTCCAGAAGTGTTGTTGCTACAACCAGTCCTCCATGGTTGGAGCTGGAACTCTCTTCTATAACGATGTGTGGCTTTGCGAGCAGATGGTGTGGAAGTCAGGCATAGCAGGGTTCAAGGTGGGGTTCGGCTGCTGATCTCCGAAGGGCTCTTTATGTGCTCTTTGAGACTCTGCATACTGTGGAGTGCCAATTAGCCCTCTTTGGAGTTGTAGGTGGAAAAAATTTTCACCTAAATTGACTTCGATGAAAAGGAAACTACCTGGCTCACATGACCGTCAGGTAGAGGAACAGCACCGGTTTCAGGCCTGGCTGGGGGCAGGAGTCATGTGATGTCATTGGAACTGGCTTCCATCCACCTGTTCGTTGTCCCTGTCTTCTACTGTGTGGACTCCAGACCAGGACTCCCCACAGGAGCAGGATGATTGCAGCAGGTCCCGTTCTAACTCCCCCCCCGGGCAGATCTGAGGGGAGTCCGTGTCAGTCCGCGGTAGGAGAAATCAAGGTCATGGTTTGGATCGGATTGCCCTGGGCCAGTTGGTTATCCACCCACCCCTGAACCAGTGCCTGTAGCAAAGGATGAAACACGCTGATTGACTCAGCTTTAGACTCAGAAATGGGGTGTGCAGGGAGCTGGGGAATTCTCTGAGCCTCTCTGAGTGTGGTAGAGGAGCTGTCCCCCATGGCGACAGCATGGAGCCTGCCATCAAATCATGACATTACTAAGAGCCAACACATACTTGCTACTCAGTTTTAGCTCCCTGCATCATCACAACCGCCCTGTAACAGACGTGCTGCTGTTATTTCCATTTGACTGAGGAGCAAGCTAAGGGAGTTTTCCAAGGTGAGTGTACAGGATTCAGATCCAGATATTGCTGCAAAGTTCACACTCCTGACCGTCCCCCTACCATCTATCATGAGACAGACAGGAAAAAAATAGACAAAGAAAGATGTACTATGCTGTAATGTAATGTAATATAATGTATATAAGAATAGTATTGCATATCATATATCATACCATTTCACGTCATATCATGGCAAGTGCTGCTAAGCAGTCCATCCTGAGAACATCCATCAGCAGCATGGAGCCTTGGAGGTATTGGATGAGTGTTGACCAGGTGAACAAATAAACTCCTTTTCTTTTTTTTTTCTTTAAGATTTTATTTATTTATTTGACACACAGAGAGAGATCACAAGTAGGCAGAGAGGCAGGCAGAGAGAGAGGAGGAAACAGGCTCCCTGCTGAGCAGAGAGCCCAATGCGGGCATTGATCCCAGGACCCTGAGATCATGACCTGAGCCGAAGGCAGAGGCTTAACCCACTGAGCCACGTAGGCATCCACAAATAAACTCCTTTATGTGTACTGTGTGAATCCTTTGATCGAAGAACACTGTATTGTGCCAGGGTGGCATTATTACATGCCTATGTTTCTTTTGGTCACAGAAGGACAAACGATTAAAAGAAGAAGCTCAAGTGAAGATGAGGTGAGTTACAATCTCTAGACCTATAGCTCTCTGGCTCCCAGTGTGGTGGGTGTTTAAAGATAATCAGGCTGATCGTGTGTCCCTAAGAATTATGGGACACTCAGAGTGGAAAAGATCCAAGAATTCTTTCTTACAGATAGGTGGAAAATGATACAGAGCTTTGTTTGGTATTTAATCTTTCCTCCTTTCTAAAACAATGCCTTTGATATTTTTGAAATTCCCATAACTATCTTTAAATTGGTGTCTGCTATGCACAAATAAGCAATGGCCTGTTTGCAGGGGTTTGTTTTTGACTGTTAAAGTGCACAAGGCAGGCTTCAAAGTAGAGATTTTGTGTTTTATTCAATGATGAAGCTTGTCCCCTTCCCTGGCCTTCTCAAAGCACGGATATGGAGGCAAATAAATAACCTTGGGTTTCCTCACTTCTTACCTCCTACCTTGGAGCCTAGGCTTATGTGATGTATTTAATCAGAACAGAAAAGCAATTATAAAAATGCCCCTGAAATTACATTCATATCTGTAATCAGAATTGCTAATATCTTGCCTCCCTGCACTATCCTGGTGTCACTGGATTTCAGTTCCCTTGAGGTGACTAAGAGTCTAGTCATTAATATAACACCCACCAACTGTATTGTCATTTACTGTCAGAAAGGTCTGTTTCCAGAAACTCCCAGAGATAAAAGCAGCTGCAGTGCCAGTCCTTCTTGGCCATTGCACAAGTCCGTGCATTTTCTTTGTGTTGGAATCACTTCCCAAACTTGAGCACCAACATGAGATTGCTGTTCATTTTCTATGTCACAGGGAAGAAAGGGTTGGCTGAAAAGTATAGGATGGTGGAATTATATTTCTAAAAGCTAGCACTCCATTGCCTACATTCTTACTCTTCCAGCAACATCGGCGTGACATCATATGATGATGATGGCAGAGTGACAACAACGGTCACTACTACACCACTCTCCAGGAAATACAGAGATTCGAAGAGGTACGCATGCTTCAAAATGAAGCATGGACACCAGGCTTTTTTGGTGGGGTGTCTTAATTTGTTTCCTTTTGCATCATCTTTCTATGAATATGGGCCCTCTCTAATGCAGTTGAAAATTATGGACTCATCACCATCACTAGTTTTTCTTCTCTAAGGCCCCCATTGAATGGGGGTTCAATCTCTGCCATAGCTGGTGGTGAGTCAGGCTATGGGGACATAGCAGGCCTGATGGAAAGAGCAACTCGGGCCAGGAACTGGGGGTACTCATCAAAAGTCTTGGCATTTCTTGCTTTAGATTATCTTATGATAGACTGGAAGAAGGAGAGTTTTCTTTCCTTGTTCCCTAGCCCCACTCTTGGGTATCATTCTACTAAGGGTAAAATCTTCAGAGGATATCTTGGAGTGACAATGATCCTCAAATTACCCCAAGTATCTAGACATGTGCTTTACTGATGCAATGAAGACTCCTATTAGACTTCTGAATCTCTAGGTTTTGATGAGTAAACAAATATTAAAGTAGGTCAGATTACTTGAGTTCCCTCCAAGTCTGAGTCTTGTAGGGCAGTGACCAGTTGATTCATTACTGAGATCACTAAGTGTCAGGTCTGCATTTACTGAAAGCTTGTTGTATGTAAGGCTTTGTGCTAGTTGGGTGGATAAAGGAGTAAAAAGTCCTGTTACTCATCCATGTATCATCCCATATGGCTATCCATCCATCTATCTATCCATCCATCCATTCATCCATCTATCCATCCATCCTTCTATCCATCCATCTATCCATCCATCCATCCATCCATCTATCCATCCATCCATCCATCCATCCATCATCCATCCATCCATCCATCCATCCATCCATCCATCCATCCATCCATCTATCCATCCAACTATCCATCCATCCATCCATATTTGTATAGAGTCCCTCATTTTTAGTGGTCCCAGGGGACATGTGAAAGGACATTTGAGGCAAAAGTAGCTTTTTGAACTTCTTTGTAATACTTCTAGGCACAAACATGTCTGTGTTAATTAGATACAGCAAGAACACCGACCTCTTAGAATACATGTGAAATACCTTACTGGTGACAGAAAGAACCTGTGTTATTTTCCTACTGCTTTAAGTAAGAAACAAACTTGAGAATCTGAGTAGAAAAGTCAACTCTTGTTGTGGGTATACCCCTCCCCCCACTCTCAGCACTTAATATATTTTATGGGTTTTTTTTTTCCCAGAAGTGAAAATCTCATGGAGTATTATTTTTTTTCTCACTGGTATCTACTCAGATCTCTAGGGGAATCTACTACATATGGAATGCATTGTGATTATTCAGTTTCTGCTCAGGGAGAATAAAATTCCTACCACCGTCGTCACCGGGCTTTCACAAGGCTTTCCGGGGACAGCATGCCTCACAGACCGAAGCCCACGCCGGTAGGCTCATTCTTACCAGTCTACCTGTTTCCTGTGAGAACCAACCAATCTGAATGGAATCGAATATCCTCTGGAAGGTTTAAAGGTGTGTCTAGAGGAACTGGGTTTAGGAACCAATGTGCTCACCCGAAACAGTGGAGCGTGCCATAGCATGAACACTCCCATCATTTGGCACTGTGCTAGTCTCCTCCAGCTATTAGGAATAAAAATCTAGCTGGGTGGTCACCTGACCTTCAAATACAGTGCTATGTCCTCATAAAAAGTGCCGACTCCAAACTCTTGTCTATGTAGATTTTTCCCAAATTCCTGTTTTGTAATACGAAGTAGGGAAGAGAAAAGGTCTTTCGGAAGCAATGAAAGTGCAGGAGGAGAGAGACAGGGAGAAACACAGGCTGGGCGTCCAGCGGTGCTCATGTGGGCGTCTTCTAGGAACACAGAACAGAGACACCACAGAGGAAGCGAAAGAAGGGGTCAGGGCACCGTGCTGTGCTTTCAAATTCGGTGGCGTGGCGTGCTTGTGGCCACATGGCCTTACACAACTGAACAAATAATTACTGACAGCATGTTCAGGGATGGGGTTTTCTCACTGTCAGGAGGGGTAAGTAATTACACCTTGTCTTAGTGAGTGCAACAGGATGGGATGCTCACGGCAGTTTGGGGGAGCTGTTTCGGCCCTCTAGACCTCAGTTTCTCCTATCAGCCTGGACGTCTACAATTCTATATTGTATCCCTGAATCTGTATCATTCAAAGCTATTTTCATCACAAAAGCATGTGGCAACAGCCCACAGGGTATGTGCTACCTGGTCAGCAAACTGACACTTGTTTTCCTTACTTCCATCTTCGGAGGCCCGGGGTGGTCCACATACCCGCTGGGGGATCATCTCCGCTGCAGAAAAACTCAGATTCAATGAAATCATCATTATAGCTAATAAACTCTGTACAACGGCTTTCCCAGCTCTCCTGACTTCTGGCTTATCCTCTCTTAGAGGACATCTCCTCTCTTCCTTAGCCTTGCTCAGATGTGGTCTCCTTAGAGATGAACTGGTCTGCCCAAGTCCCTGGGAGTCTCCATGACAGGCGAGATCCATGACCAGTCTGGAATTGCAATCAGTCAAGAGAAAGGGCTACAGCTGTTACTACTGATCATCAGGTTACTAAGAGAATTCATAGAAATGTGTGACTTGGCTTATTTTACTTAGAGAACTGGAGGTTAATGCTTGTTCCTTGGAGGAAGTTCTGTGGCTTAGAAAGAGAGAGAAAGAAAATCATATACAAAAGTGACCTTTTCCCCTAACTATTGCGCAGCACACAAAACTAATTAGCTAAGCTCTACTTGGGTTGAAGTCTGAAAGTAACGGGAAAAGTCACTCTGCGAGGACGACAGAGCCCACAGGCTTCCCTGTTTATCCTTCCCCGGTGACTTCTGCCTTAAACCATTTTCTGCTCCCAAGCTGGTTTTTCAGAAGGGATGGCTTGGCAGCTCCTTCGGGGCCTCAAAGCCAGGAACCAGGAAGTTGGGAGGGGCCCCGGGGATAGCGAGGGGGACCACAGCCCAGGCTCTCCCTTGCCGCACCCGTCCTGCCTTAAATCACAGATCCACTGTCGGTCAACCGTGCCGGGCCACCTGCCAGTGTGGTGGTGGCAGCAGCGCCTGAGAAAGGAGGGCGTAGGTGAGGCAGAGGCTGGGCCTCTGGGCCTCCGAGGGGCTGCGGGGGCGGGCTGCGGGGGGCCAGGAGCCCGCTCAGACCAGCATGCGGTGAACATCCTCCCACATCAGGAGCCAAGATGACTGAGCGCTGCGGAGGCGGGGTGCAGAATGTGGGGAACAGGCGCAGGCTTGGGAAACAAAACCCACCTCCCCACTGCCTCCCCTGATGGGAAGCCAGGGTCAGCCGAGGGGTCTGGTGGAGGGCATGGAGCCATACAAACCACTTGGCTTTGGAACCATCAGACTTGAGGTCTAACCTAAGCCTTGCGAAATCCCGAGAGAATGACCCCAGGTCCTCAAATTCTGGGGCAGACTTTAGATGATGTATGAATATAAGAAAAGGAAACAGTGATCCAGGTCACTTACTTTACTTTGCAACACTCCCAGGGCCTGGTTAATGGGGACTCTGATAAAAGGCCACTTGCATCTCCCTAAAGCGCCCCCTCCCAAGGAACTGATGTCTCCTGCACTTTGAATAATTCTTTTACAGTTTATCATTGACTCTTTGTCTTTTCCATATACTTGTGAGCTTTCTGAGGGCAGGGTTGGGATCTTAGGTTCATATCTCCAATGTCTAGGGCAGTAAATGCTTTACTGTATGAGGAGAGAGATAGATGAACAAGTCAGTAACTATGGAAATTAGATGTTGCTGTGAAAATGAGCATGTTTCTTGGGTGGGCCTTCAGGCCAGAGGGAATTTCTTTGTCTCAGGACCCAAGGAGGACACTCAGCTCTGACTCTGACCTTGTACATGCCTGTGAGGTCCTAAGCATTTTTATTGTTTGTTGGCATAATTAAAACCAGCTTGAAATGCGCCCTCTTGCAAAATGCCACAAGAGCTCAGTATCTAATGTTTTTGTTTTTGTTTTTTAAGATTTTTTAAAATTTCATTTATTTATTTGACAGAAAGAGATCACAAGTAGGCAGAGAGGCAGGCAGAAAGAGAGGAGGAAGCAGGCTCCCTGCCGAGCAGAGCCCGATGCGGGCCTCCATCCCAGGACCCTGAGTTCATGACCTGAGCCGAAGGCAGAGGCTTTAACCCACTGAGCCACCCAGGTGCCCAAGATTTTTTTTTTAAGATTTTATTTATTTGACAGAGAGAAACACAGTAGAGAGGGAACACAAAGGTGGGGTGAGAGAGGGAGAAACGGGGAGCCTGATGTGGGGCTCAATTCTGTGACTCCGGGATCATAACCTGAGTGGAAGGCAGATGCTTAACGACTGAGCCACCCAGGCGCCCCTCGGTATCTAATGTTAATAAATTATGTGTTCCAGGGTCTTTTTTTTTTCCTATCTTCTTTTCTCATCAGCACAAAAGAATGTTTTTTGTTTTTGACTTTACCAGAAATCATACTTATATGTGTGCAAAAACACTAAGATAAATTCCTAAGTAAAGGAAGCACCATGATTCTCTCTGTACATTGACTAGCCACTGGGGAAGTTGCATTAAAACATACCACATCCTCTCCATGCAAAACCTGAGACATTTTCGATGTTCTGTTGACCTGAGCCTACTCCCCCAGCATCCATGGGGTCCAAGTTCTAAGTCTTCTGGTAATGAAGAGTGAAAAGTCACACACACACACACGCACACACACGTTTTTTGATTTCTCTAAAAAAAGCAACTCTCCTTCCCCAAAGTATTTCCCTCCTGACACTTCAATGAGAAGAAAGAGGTGGATTTTGAGAAAAACATCCTGTAGTTATTGAATGTGGCTCCAGGAAGGAATGGTCAAGAGCTACAGCAGCCACTGAGAAATCTTTCTCTTTTCCTCCCCCACATGCCGTCAGTCTTCAAGCCTGGGGCTCCCAAGGGTCTCGACCTTCACCATCCATCTGTGTGCATTCACCATGTATAAACCGTGTAAAGTGTACAGTTCAGTGTTTCTTAAAATACCTTCACAAGGGTGTGGAATCATCACCACTGTCTACATCTAGACAATTTGCATCACCTCCTCAAAACACTCAGACCCATTAACACTCAGTCTCTACCTCTCCTTCTCCCCAACCTCAGCAGTCATCAGTCTGCTCTCTGTCCATACAGATTTGCCAATTTTGGACAGTTCATATACATGGAATTAGACAAAATGTTGTCCTTTGTGTCTGGCTTCTTCACTTGGCATCATGTTTTCCAAGTTCATCCACATTGTAGTGTGTGTTGGTACTTCATTCCTTTTCAGGGCTGCATAACAATCTATCATATGAATGTACCACCTCTGCTTTATCCATTCACCTGTTGATGGACATCTGGCTTGTTTCTACCTTTGGCCATTAGGAATAATGGTGCTGTGAACAGACATATATTTCCATTTCTTTTGAGCATAAATACCTAAGAGAAGAATTGCTGGGTCATCTGTTCATACAATGTTTAATTGTTTGAGAAATCACCTGGCTATTTGCCATCTTCTTTTCCCAGGACCACACAGTGGCACTTGAGTTTTCTCTTGCCCCTTAGTGTTTTTCCCTCCCTCTGGTCAGGCCTCCCCACCATGCCAGGAGGGAGCAAAGTCTCTCCTCCCGCAGGCAAGAGCAGAGCCTGTGTGGTAAACAAGAAGGAGAAGATCCTACTTAGTAAGGGGGGAATTAAAGCATAACCTGAGTCATGTCACTCACTGTTGAAGAGTTCATGACGCCCAGAAGGAAAGCACAGCTACTTAAGGTCTAGAAAGTCCAGATGGGTCTGCTCTGAGGCTCCATCTTGTTGATTATCAATCAGTTACTCAGGCCTTCTGTGGACAATGGCTCTTTCCTGATTGAGCCTTTGCATCTGTCATTTAGTTTGTGTCCTCTGTCTTAGTTAGAACACTCCACTCTCCACAAAGCTGGCTAAATGAACGAGTATGTGGACTGAATTCAGTATATTCAATATACTGCTCAAGGCCACACAGCTGATTGGTGCCAGAGTCTCCACCAGATTCTCAAATCAAAGATTTTGCTTGTTTGCTTGCCTCCTTCTAGGTGGTCTCCTACTATACTAACCTGTAGGGCAGACCCTTTCCCCTCTCTATATCAGGGTTTCTCAGCCTCAGCCCTATTGACATTTGGGGTCTATCCTTCTTTCTACTGGAGGCTATTCTGTGAGCTCTAGGACATTGATACAACCCTGGCCTCCACCCACCGGATGCCTGGAGCAACCCCAACTTCCTTCGTGGGGTTGTTCCTTTGTCGACAACCAGACTCATCTCCAGACACTACCAATGTCCCTTGGTGGGGGCGAGGTACACAATGGTCCATTTGAGAACCACTGCCTACAGCTATTGTCTTGTTCACTGAATGCGGGTGCTGAGAACAGCCAAGGGCATTCTGTAATCCCTATTCGTTAAATGAAGAGTTTTACCTGATTCCTCATTCTTTTTTTTTTTTTAAAGATTTTATTGATTTATTTGACAGAGAGAAACACAGCTAGAGAGGGAACACAAGCAGGGGGAATGAGAGAGGGAGAAGCGGGCTTCCCGCTGAGCAGGGAGCCCGATGCGGGGCTCGATCCCAGGACTCCAGGATCATGACCTGAGCTGAAGGCAGTCGCTTAACCAACTGAGCCACCCAGGTGCCCCTGATTCCTCATTCATAAGGCAGGAAGTAAGACCTATAGGAATTTAGAAGACATTTTAACAATAAAATTGGAATCCAAAAGAGTCTGTGGGTTAAGGAGACTATCTGATTTACCAGAATCTGCATTATTTCAAAAATTCAGTCAATACATATTTGATGGGATTCCCAAGCCACTGGGTCAGGCAGGGGGTATGATTTTGTCACAGAGGAAGTCATGTCCTCGAGGTATTTTTCCAGGCTGCTTGGCTCATCCTCCCAAAGATCAGAACTTCAGAGTGGTCATGGTAACAGGAAAGGAGGGCAGATGATCAGAGATGGAGACCCTCTGACAAGAAGGGGTTCCTTTGTAAGTGCTTCATGTGAATCTCCACAGCTGGCACTTCCTATATGTTCAGCCTTAGGATGGACTGCTGCAATGAACACGGTTGCTCTGAGCTACTGGCATTCCAATCCAGGACGCTCCTCTGCTCCTGCGGTGCCATTCAAACTCGGCAGGATGCGATCTGAGGCCCTGCTAGTAGACCCCGTGGTAATACCAGTCATCTTAGCTGGAGATGTCCGAATTCAAGCTGCATCCTTTTCCCCCTGGCAGAACCAGTAAGTTTGCATGATGCACATTAAGTGTTTAATTAAAGCCCAACGTTAAAGCATTTTCAGGAAGTTATAAAAGCCCTTTGGAGGAGGTCTGGCAGCCGGGGAGCTTGTAGGTTTATTAGGCATACCTCCGTCCATCAGATAGCAGGTTCCATTTTTGTTCTGTTTCTCTCTGGTCTATAGGTTACTTTGTAGGTATTAAAGCAGCTAATAATGACCTGGAGATGCTCAGACGACTACTAAGATTACCAGACATTTGAGCATTAGTGCCCTTAAGGGCACTACCGCAGAAACCGCACAGGTGTCCATCCTTCGGCCCTCTCTCCAGTGGAAAGGGAGCTGGGCCCAGAAGCACAGAACCCGTTTTGAAGGAACCTAAGATCCCAAGAGCAATTTGAAGTTTAAAGGGAAAAATGCTTGGAGACACAAAGTTTGCTCTTTTGGTTCTAATGGCGGGTAAGGTTTCCTGGGACGTCAGAGCTGGATGTTTTCTGAGCAGAGAAGCCATGCTCACACAACACACTCCCAGTGCTCTCACACTGCAGGAGGAAACCTCACTTAGTTGTTGTATTAACTGAATCCTTACTTAGTGTGGATTGATGCAATTAGTATCAGAATGTCCCCTTGCTGTTGGAGCTTCTCCTCACTGATTCCTTATCCCCTCCAAAACAAGAACTCTTATCTTCATTGCTGATGTTTCCCATTTGCTCACCCATTCTTGCTTCCATTCACCCAATCATTTATCCGAAAAAAAAGTCTATTTAGGGCCTTGTACATATTATGCACTGCATTTGTCCCCAAAGTTGACCTTGATCAATAATCTACCGAATGAATCACTGTTCTCCTCGATGTCCGTGTACCATCTTCTCCAACCTCCATGAGTCCTTTGCAAATAGAGGGTTTTCTTCAGGTGAAAGTTAGAGTCAAAGCACAAGGGGGATTTGACGTGACATCGCCGGTTTGAAGATGTAGGGGGCATGTGACAATGAATGTGGGTGATCTCCAGGATCCAAGGGGTCCTCACCTGAGAGTCGGCAAGAAAATGAGCTCCCTGATCCTCTAGTTTCAGAGAAATTAATTCTTACAGCAGTCTGAGTGAGCTGGAAGTAGATTCTTCGCTCAGGGTCTCCAGTGAGGAGCTCAGCCTAGTTGGTACCTTCATTTTGGCCTTGTAGACTCCCCTTAACAGAGAACCCAGCGGAGTTCACTTGGACCCCTGACTGACAGAACTACGATGCAGTCCGGGAGCACTGTTTTAAGCTGCTGAATTTGTGGTGCTTGTCATGCGGCAAGTGAACACTATTACAGTTGCCAGAGACTTCTTCCTCACTGTCGGCCAGGAAGATGCATATTATTCCCTTTGGGTTATAGGTTAAGGAACTGAAGTACAGAGAAGGTAAGATATCTATTTAAGCCGTCAGAGCTTGCCAGGTGTGTAGAGAGAGAGGTCTTCGGACTACAGTTCTGTTGTGTTTTTGCCTGTGCACCTGGTATCTCTAGAATCTGAAATCCCCAATGACAGGTAAAACTGTGCTCTTTCTCTCGAACTCTTTGGCATTGTGGATGAGGGACGTGATGTGTTGGAATGGGGGGGCACCGTGGCTGTCCCATAGAGAATCCCAATATGAATGAGCAGCCCATTGAGCCCAAGGCCACACAAGCCAGCTGAACCACATAGGCATGGGGCCACAGGGAAGGGGGTGGGGTGAGGGAATGGAGGCACCTTCATAAGAGAGGAAATGGAGAAGATATAACATCAGGATGTTGGCATCTTCATGGTCAGAGCTGCACCCCCAAAGGGCCAAAGTGGCAGCGGGCATGATAAAGTGCCACACCCCCTTCACATCTTTGGGAGAGTGACCAACCCTCCACACTGTCCTCTGGCAGCTGTCATTCACTGCATTCACACATCCCCTCCTGCCCCATCCACCTGGCTGTGTTGGTCCCCCGTCAGTCCTTGGGGTTGGAGGCCACACACCACGGCACTTTTCCCTGATGCTCACAGAACCACTCTCACCAGACCCTAACCTTTTGAAGCAGATGTCACCGCATTTTAAAAGAAAGATTATGCTAAAGAAAAAGACCAGGATTCAAAAGTTTGACTTCTTTCACATTTTTGTACATCATATTTACTGCCTATGACAGCAGGTTATGTTCATTACGAAAATTTTGGAGAATACAAACAAGGAGAAAGAAGAAAATGAAGACAAGTGCTTAGAAACAGTGTGCCGAAAATATTAAAGTTCTTTTTTGTAATGAATATATGAAAATGCATACACAGATATACAAACATGTAGCTGAAGAATATTTCTAACAGAACTGGGATCAGATCGAATCTACATTTTGTATCTAACTTTTCAGCTCATAATCTATCGCTCATTCTTCCCTGGGTCACTGAGCACGGCTTTGTCAGCCACATAACATTTAATCATGTGATCATAAAAAATTTTGCTTATTTTGCTTATTTGGGACATTATAAACCTTTCAAATTTTTCAGTAATGTCCCTACCTTTTGCTCTCTCTCCTTGTACATAATTGCTGAATATCTGACAATTTACCTAAGATATATATAAAAAATTAGGGCCACTAAGCTATAGTGGTTAATTTTATGTGTCAACTTCAATGGGCTATGGTGTGCCTGGATTAAACATAATTTCTGGGCAGGTCCTGACGATGTTTCCAGATGAGATCAGCATTTGAACCTATGGGTTCAGTAAGTAATGGACGGTCCTTCCCAGTGTGGGTGGGCATCCTCCAACCATGGAGGGTCTGAATAGAACAGAAGGCAGAGGAAGGAGGAATTCATCCCCCCTTTTTTCTGACTCACTGTGTGAGCTGGGACATCCTATCTTATCTTCTGCCCTCAGACTGCGATTTACACAATCAACAGCCTGGGTCCTCAGGCCTTTGCACTCAGACAAAATTATGTCACCAGTTTTCCTGCAGCTCCAGCTTACAGAGATTGGACTAAGGGGCTTCCCAGCCTCCATAATCGCATGACCAATTCCTCAGAGTGAATACTTTTTCATATATATATAAAACTCACACACACACACACACACACTGATATATATATATATATAGTATATATATAAAATAATATTATCACTAAATATATATGTGTGTAAATACATATTCCATCATATATATGCAACATTATCTAATAGGGTATATATAGGATATACAGAGAGGGAATATATAGGATATGATGTGTGTGTGTGTGTGTGTGTGTGTGTGTGTATGTGTGTGTATCCCCTTTCGGGTCTGTTTCTCTGGTGAATACTGGCTTATACATAGACTAAAAGGTATAAATATTTTAGGGCTCTGATATGACAAGGTATTTTTTTAAAGATTTTATTTATTTATTTACTTTAGAGAGACAGAGAGAGAGAATGCATGGCCGGGGGCAGGCAGGGAAGCGGTCAGAGGGAGAGGGAGAAAGAGAGAATCTTAAGCAGGCTCCACACCCAGCACGGAGCCTGACTAGGGGTTGGATATCAGGACCCTGAGATCATGACCTGAGCCAAAATCAAGAGTCAACCAACTGAGCCACCCAGCCGCCCCATGATGAAATAAGTATTTCCTTGAAAAGTTGAATCTGTTGTTCTGCACTATTACTAATATAATGTGTTATAAAGTTTATAATAATCGACATCAATTCAAAGGACAGTCTCTCTCCTGAATGACAGTCTAACAGCCTGCCCTGGGTTTCCCCTCGACACACAGACAGCCCTGCCTCCCTTTCAGTGGCATCCTTCAAATGTCTCCAAGACAAAAAAGGGAACTAACCAGGTAACTGTTTATGTATCTACATTTGTTTGCCTATAAAGATACCCATATGCATGTCTATCTAGTTGAAAATACATGTATCAGATGAAGGTCAAATGCTAAACACTGTCTGGTGCAAAAGAAAAAAAAATAGAGGCTTTTTTTTGAGGGCTATGTTTAATTCTTTATCAATCAATTTTTTAAAAAATTTAACTATTTGTCCATAAACTCCCATCCCTGATTCACAGAACAACTGTCTTATTTAGTTGCATGTCTTTGGTGTAGCCCAATGAAAGATCACAAAATGCACTGAGGAGATACCATGCGCTGGACTCTGTGTGAGGGCCCGTGGTGTGTATTCTTTCTTCAAAGCCACACGTGGTCACCCTTTCCATATTTCTCTCGACACAGAGAAATCAGCGTCAGTGTCAAGAAACTTGCCAAGGAATGGCAAGGATCGTGGAAAGATGTGAACCTGAGTCTGCCCTTACTATCACACAGTGTCACCGCGGTGTCCGGTCCCCAGGGCTCCAGCACAGGTCCTAGAGCAGATCCCCGCCCCAGGCAGCCACCTGCTCTAAGCTAGCGGCTCTCCCTGCTTGCTGCCTCTGAATCCAAGTGCGCTTCCCAGCTTCGGCTCCTGGGTTCCTGTCACAGCCTCTGCTCGTAGGGATCTGCAGAGACGCTGCCTGAAAAGACCCCCAGCTCCGGCACCACCCAGGGGAGCAGGGCATTGCTGGGGGTGGCTCCCATGTCTCCTTCCATCTCCAGGTTCCCCAGAGGCAATTTCAATGTGTCTTGCTGTGCAAAACCTCTCCCAGGAGTGACACCTGCCCACAGAGGTTTACAGCTGGGCCTACGCATGACCACGAGTGAGTCACAAGCGACGAATGGAGACATCTCTCCCGGCTGTCGGGCTCTGGGTCCCCTAACCACATTTATGTTTTTATATATGTGTTGGGATGATTCAGCGGAAACTTCTGGTCAAACGGATCACCATAGCAACTTTCAATAGACATCCAGCATGCAAATTAGAGAGAGCAAACGGGCCACTTTCTCAATGGCCCCAAACCATCACCCTCTGAACCCTCCCAGGGCTGAGCATGAGGCACTTTGAAGATTTCCTTGCAGAGTTCGTCTACATGCAGGTGAGCACCTGGCTGGGGTGGCTGGCACCTTCAGATGCTAAAACGAGAAAAACAAAGTCCTGCGGGGGACAGTCTGGATTCTTCTCACAGGGAAGACATCCGTAGTGGGGCTGGGGGCTGGGTTCACGTTTTCCTCGTGTCATTCATAAGCCTCAAGATCTTAGCTGAATTATGAAAACTCTCCAAGCTTTAAGGTTTTCACCACTAAATTGGGGATTAAAAGTGCTTGCTTCATAAAGATACGCTATGTCTGATATAGTGATTAGAAAGTGCTTTGCATATGGTTGGCTTCTCAGTAAATGGTCGTTATTGGTAATGTTCTCTTTGGACCTTCTAAAGCCATTTTCTTTCTTTAGGTCTCAGCCTTTAATTGAATTCCTGTTATGTGAAAAAAATGTGTGTGGATATCTGAGACTATAACTGCCAAAATGACATCTGCCCTCAGGGAGCTCCGGGAGTTGCAGAGAGGAAGCTGGGAGGGGTTGTGGGCATCAGGCAGGGCTGGGGTGAATCCGGTTCAGATTAATCCTGATGGAGCTTTCTCACTGAAAAAAAGTCCTACCATACACAGATTTCAACTTACAAAGCCAACGAGGTGTTAGAGAAGAGTGGGTTATTTTACTGACACTGTTCACTGTGTCATTCGCTACAAGCAACAGAGTAACCAATTAACAAAGAAGAGTTAACATTCCCCTCCTCTCTGCCCCCAAACCAGGCAGGGTTCTGAAGGTAGTTCTTTTCTTAAATAGTTTAGTGGACTAAGAACATCAAGGTCAACATGTCTGCAATTATCATATGTTTTTCTTGTTTCTGCTACCTCATCTTCCCAGGGTGGCTGCTGAAGTTTCAGCCATCATGTCTGCATTCCAAGGTGGGAGAAAAATGAAAAATTGACGGTACCGTTGAAATATTTATGTCTTACCGGTGGGAACTGAGTCACATGGCCATTCCTAACTGCAAAAGGTTTTAGGAAAATTATCTTTTTTATGATTTAAAAAAATTTTTTTTAGCTTTACCATCTTCTACAGTAGACACAGACAGGGACAAAGTAGTTAGGACAGTCACCTCCCACTGTTTGTCACCCCCCATCAGCTTCTGTTGTTTTAGGACTAGCCCCTTAAGCATGACCTGAGTTTGCACAATTGTTACATAATTCCACAATTTGGCACAGTAACTCTGCCGCTAAGTTTCAATGTAAATGTGAGTAGGCACCTTTTGCCTGTCTCTTAGAAGCCCTAGAAGTCTGGCTTTTGTTTTCCTTCAAAAATCACAAGGAAAATAGTAGCGGCAGGCCAGCCATGGTTTCATAAGCTCTCCCGTGCCTGGCACTGGGATAGATCCTCAGAGGAATAAAAAGCTATGCACAGGCCTCAATTTCAGACCCAAAGAACTCCTAGTGAGCACGTGCATTGGCTTACTGCAAGGGGATTTTTTTTTTTTTTTTTTGAGTGATATCTAGCACAAGTGAGGGGAGCAGCAGAGGGAGAGGGAGAGAGAGAATCCTTTTTTTTTTTTTTTTTTTAAAAGATTGTATTTACTTATTTGACAGAGAGAAATACAGCGA